>JADLZN010008318.1:0-130332 GCA_018155175.1 Sinocyclocheilus anophthalmus | reverse complement strand
GAGACGGGCTAGGACCCCTGGGTTATACGGGACTTCTATCCCGGTCTTTCAGCCGGTCAGCCTGATATGCTTGGAGCATCACCATCGTGTGCAATGAAGCGACAGCCCGACCTGCTGCTGCTGCGTATGCCCTGGCATCCGAGCAAGATGTCAAGGAAGGGAGTCTTAGAGGACGTCTCACCCATAGAGAGATAGCTGACCAGCGTCTCTCTATAGGGGCATCTTCTCATAACCGCTTTTGCGCATCGCATCGATGTTGGCATAAACTTGTATGCTGGAATCGATGGATGCGTGAAGAAAAAACGATCCTTCTCAATCTTTATATGAAAAACATGAAGAAAGGAAGGCTCACCTGAGCTGGAGGGTTTATGGCCAGAAAAATAACGTTCATTAAGATATTTCGCGACGTCACTTTCTTCACCCGCTTCACGGCAAGTAAAGCCTCGCCGTGGCGCGATCCATAATTTCAAAAAGCTCATCATACGCAGGGCAGGAGGATTGGGAAGGCTCAGCCTCAGCTTCTTTGCCCTCCTCAGCTATTTCCTGCTTTTGCTGGGCTGATCCCCGCAGAGCAATGGCCCCTGAATCAGACAATGTTAATGAAATAACATCATTCTCCAGCGGCTCATTCTCGTCCACAGCCGACGAGCATGAGGGGGAAAGCCCCTCTTTAAACTCTAGATCCACCTGCGATCCCCACGAGCTCATTCCCTTCCGTGCCTCAGCAGCGGCTGGTCCTGGATCGTGGGAAGCAGATGGCTGCCCCTCTTTCCTCGAAAAGAGAGACAAACGAGAGCGGAGCTTTTTTCCTTGGAAAAAACGCTCGCAGTGCACGCCGATTGCCCCCTCGGAGACATTGCGTGCGTGCTCTTTGCCCAAACAAACAACGCATAGATCGTGTGTGTCATCAGATGTTAAACAACGTCAATACGGATGCACTTCCTTAAATGCTTTGCTAGTGCTCGCTATAATGAGATAAATAGAGATTGCTCTTACCATTTTCTTCAGAAATGCACGCTTCAAACAAAACAAAACAAAACTTAAAGAAGAGAATGATGTGTGCTCCCGGAGCCTATTTATACTATAGTCACACCGGTAATGACATCATGGGCTGTCGCCGGCCAACATGAACACGGGTCCGATGAGGCGTCCATATCGACACCAGAGACAGCGCCAGTTCCGAAGTTCCCAGAAAGGGAACTATTAGCTGAACATGTTACTACAAGCTGGAACAAATGCCTGACAGACTCTACATCAGCCCTTGCAGGCTGATTGCCATGTAAAGAGTTTTTATATACTTGTTTTTAATATTTACAGTGATCCAAATTAAGTAATGTAATGCAGAAAAACTATAACAATAACAACAACAAAAAACTTAAGTGAAGTATGTGAAATTCAGACTTCCTAAAGGTTTCACAACACAAGAACATATTAAATGAACAATATATTTTTAGTTTAAAATTCTAGGAAGAAATGACTATGACATGCAAAAACATTAAAATTCAACAAGCATTCTCACACCCACAGTACTATAATTAAATTAATTCACACACAGACACACACACAAACATACCTTCCTCTTGAACTGCATTTCGCATGTGATTAGCATGATTTCGGAGCTCATGTAAATGGTTATACACAGATTTACAGTAGACACAGTGGTATTTTTGGCAGCACACTGTGCATCTCTGGATAGACAGCAGGGGATCCTGTCCTCGCAAAAAGTATTGTCTGATGCATTTGTGCAGGTTAAACAAATACTGAAATTAAATCAAATTAAAACTATGAGTAAATAAAAACACTACACGTGCTAAAATGTAGCAAGGGGGATGGGAAAATTCTATCACTTTTTAGCTATTGATAGTTACGCGAAAAAACTAACGTTACCGATTAATGTTTCAGGGGGTCAAAACATAACAATAACATTAATAGTCATGTCGAGACCGCGATAAATGTAAGATTTAGATTTGATATACATCTCAAAGTTCAGTTTATCTTTAAAGCAGTTTTCTTACTGTGCGATACAGGTTGTACATCAGTTCGAACGCACTCTACCTGTGTGCGCGCGGTGCATCTGGACCAATGATGTCTCAAGCCCTGCCCACTAGATCCAGCGAGGGGGAGCTGGAGGTCTAGCCCCTCCCATTTGGCTCTGCAGCGAGCACCACTTGAATATATATGATGGGAAAGAGGGGAAAAGGGGCCATATAAACAAACAAAACCTATATATAGTGTATATAATATATAAGATATATATATATACACATACAGTACATATTTCTTTAATATTTATATTCTCTTACTTAATTCACATTCTTTTGTAAACCTAATAATATCATCATTTTGGTGTTCCTCTGGCTCAGTGGTTAGCAGCGCAAAAGGTCGTGGGTTCAATTCCCAGGGAACACACATACTGGTAAAAAAAATGTATAGCCTGAATGCACTGCAAGTCGCTTTGGATAAAAGCGTCTGCTAAATGCATAAATTAAATTAAATCATCATATATCTTGTTAGCTGATTTCCCCAATAAACTTGACAAAGAAAAGTCATGGTGTTTTACTTTCTTCATTGACTGAATAAGGCGACATTTCTCATTGTTGTATTTTACACATTGAAGTAGTACATGTTCAACTGTTTCTTGTTGATTACAGTGTACACATTCCCCAGTTGGGTGCTTACCAATTCTATATAACGTACTATTAAGTCCAGTATGCCCAATTCTAAGGCGTGTTAATGATACTTCCTTCCCTTCGATTCCTACTGTCCTCTCTCCCGGCATCAACTGTTTTTTGTATATTATACAAATGTCTACCCATTCCATGGTCATCCCAATATATCTGCCAAACTGATTGTGTATATGTTCTAACGTATACTTTAGCTTCTGCTTTACTTAATGGGATATGTAGATCTACTTGCTTTATTCTTAGAGTTTGCTTAGCCCGAATATCCACCTTCTCATTTCCCTCCACACCAACATGAGCAGGAACCCAAATGAATTGCGTAGACACTAATTTCATACATCGTGCAGAATATTTCGTTAATAATATCCATCCTAACTGATGACCTGCCAGATTTTATACTTTCAAGAGCTGAAAAACTATCAGATGCAATGACAGTGTTATTTACTTCCTTCTCTTCTATCCACTGTAGGGCCAGTAATATTGCCAATAGCTCTGTAGCATATACTGACAAATGGTTGGTTACTCTTTTGTTAATATTACATTCACACATTGGAATATGTCCTGTATTCCTGATCCTTGGATCCATCTTCTGTAAATAAAACCATTGACTGTGGGAAATGTTTCTCAAAATATTTCTGGACTATATACCATATCGGGAGTTGATTAGAATCGTCTTTCAGTTCCTGCTGTATACTAAGGTCATCAGTTGGCAAGGGGAATATCCAGGGAGGAATTGAGGAAATTGATACTGTATTACTGTACTGTAATTGATGTAATCCTATATTTCTTGCTTTAGCATCACCTATCCACCCAAAACTTGTAAAATTGGTTTCATTGTGTTCCCAGCATTCTTTTAATGCACTTTGGATGTTTTTCATTTTATCCTTGGAGATTGACCCAGTATGCCATCATTAATTTTAATCTTCTAATTCTTAATGGCATTTCTCCCATTTCCACCTGCATTGATGATACCGGAGATGATTTGAATGCCCCACTAAAGATTCTCAGGGCCTGAGCTTGTAATACATCTAATTCCTTGAGGTTTGATTCTGCTGCCGACATGTAAGCTATACATCCATAGTCAAGAACAGATCTCATGAGTGCCCAATATATGTAGATGCTCTACTTGCTCCCCATTCCTGTCCAGATAAACACCGAAGCATGTTGATGACCTTTTTACATTTGTCCTCATGGGAGGCAAAGAACGGGCCGGGAATGGGGCAGCAAACAAACCCGGAAAGGGGTCAGATGAAGGCGATTTCAAGGGGGCCTGCTCGTTGGGGGAAGGTGTTAAAAGCTGATTGTGCATAGATAAGATTCCGGAAGTTGCAAAGACTAAAGTCTCAAAACCAAAAGAGATATTCTTTATAAAAGTAAAGACTCTGCCACGCCCCCCTAAAACGGCTTCGTTCTACACATAACACAACCCACCACATCTACCCCTACGTAACTATGTGGAAATTTTAGCATAATGCCGCCCAAATGTGCACAAAGAAAGAAGGCGTGGTTTCAGTAACCGCAGTTATTGTTGTAGCAGTCATGTCAGGGAGACGCTGTGGGTTTCTGTTGCGAAAGCAAAAGCACTTTATTTGGCCTTCCGGGAGTAGATGAAATGAGGAATCATTGGTTAAGATTAGCGGGGGGGTATCGTGGGTAGGTGACGGAATGCAGAACAGCACCGTGCATTGGTGTGGGTAGGGATGGACCGGTGGAGGGGGGGTGTGTGCGTGCGTTTCGTGAACCAGGAGAGTAGGAATCTGACTTTTGGCTTATACAATCTGCGCTTCTGAATCACACTGTTTTATGTTATTAGTTTAAGTATTTGGCTATTGAAAAAAAAAAACCCTGTTTTTGCGCATTCGTGTGTGTGGCACTAGCGGAGGGCGTAGATAGAGAGAGGTGGTGTTTGTTGTTTGTGTGTGCGAGAGAGAGAGAGAGAGAGACAGGGCAATCCGTGGAGTCAGCTGTCCTTACCGAGTGCTTGTGTACCTGCAAACACTCCCCCTTATCAACTGGGGAGAGGGTTGTGGTCTGTCCGCGGGGGGGAAGCGGCGACTTTTGGGTTTCCCCGGCTGGGTCTTTTTGTCGGGGGTGTTGGCTTGTAGCTGGGCTGGTGGGAAAACAAGGACAATATTACTGTCTTTACATTTAGGGTTTGAAAGATGAAGCGGGCGATGTATGGTAAGGGGTCGTTACATTTCTCGGAGCGCGTTGGCGGTTGTTGGTGTGGCATTTTGCCAGTCACAGGTTTGTGCCTGGGTGCAGGCTGAGCTCAATCAGGGAGAGCAGACTGCGCTGGATGGTGTTTGAAGGAGGGATCTTTGGTGTTTAGAAAACGCGTTGGTGGGGACGCTGAGGCGTGGGTCAATCATACGGCAATAGAAACCGAGGATATAGTAATGGGAGTGAGGGAAGAGGGGCTGAACCGGCGGGAGGTGTGGG
Organism: Sinocyclocheilus anophthalmus; assembly: GCA_018155175.1. Taxonomy (NCBI): domain Eukaryota; kingdom Metazoa; phylum Chordata; class Actinopteri; order Cypriniformes; family Cyprinidae; genus Sinocyclocheilus; species Sinocyclocheilus anophthalmus. The sequence goes on along the minus strand of JADLZN010008318.1, from coordinate 125,209 downwards.
TTTTGGTGGGGGGGGGGTAGATGTGAATGATGAACAATTACCAAGGAACACAGAGGTAGGGTGAGCGGCCTGCGGCGTTATGCTGGGAGCGGTGACAGGCCAAGCACAAATATGAGCTTGAAAAAAGCAGCAGAGACCCTGTAAACTAAGCTGGACGTGTTACGGTTCTCGCTGGTGTGGCGCTCTCTGTTTGAGGGCCGCGAGAGACTTTTGTTGGTCTAGGTGTTGGAATTGGCAAATAAGGAAGGCCCGCTGGGAAAAACAAGAACCTGTGCTGGTTCCTACAGATAAGTTAAATCCCATTAGGGGTCCATTGTTCACGGCAGCAATGGCAGCTTGCCTGTTCCTGATTGACAAACCTACCGGCGGCCGCGAATCCACAAAGCCCAGCCACCATACAAAGATCTTCCTATGTTTTGTTCAACCTGAGAGAAAATATCATTAATCATTATGTTGAATAATAACGGACTACACGCGCTACCGGGTAGGGGTGTACCACGCCGGCGCGCCGCGCGCCGCAGGTGTATACTCTGGAGAGGAGGGGGGTCCGCGGGCAGGTAAGCGCTCAGCCTCTGCGGCGCGGGTGTGTGAGTGCCTCGGACAGACAAAGGCCAAAACCGCAAGTTTATATTTCTGGACTCGGCCGTTAAAGGTCCTAAGGCTTGGTAAGGGATGGGATCCGATCCTTCGTCCACAGCATAGCAGAAAGCCCCCCCCCCCCCCTTCTCCACAGCAAGAAACTGCGATGACGACTTCGGGTGGGGTCGGGCTTTCCGGAAGGTCTGGACTCGAGGCCACAGAACAAAGCCAAGTGTATCCGGACCCGGACGAAACCCACTCGGAATATGGAGATTCAAAAGGTGACTGTCCACGAAAGGCTTTTAGCGTGCGGTGGATCAGTCGTCCAGCGGGTTGCAGAAAGGGAAGGGCAAGGCATGGGCTGTAACTAGAAGGATTCGGAATGTGGGGTGGTCCTATTCCCTGTTCGTTAAGAACGTGTACTATTATTGCTTGTTTGTGCGCATAATGAACTTGGAAGATAATCGTGGTCCGGTCTCCCAAAGTTGGGTCTCAAACAGTTGAATATTAGTAGCTACGGATGATCGGGGTCTCATGTGTGCCCCCATATAAAAGTGAACATACGGGGCGGCGCGGAGGGGGGCGTAAAAATGTCCCCAGTGAGCCTCAAGGGCGAGCACTAATGATCGCGCTCATCAGGAAGAGGATAACAGACAACATAGTTTATCAAAGTGGTAGGAGTCTAAAGTAGGATTGGTGATTTCTGACATACGAGGATCATGTTCTTTAAAATATTAGGGTATTCCATTAAGGTTTTATTCCTATTCTGTCTGGCCTCTACTGAAAGATTATCAGAACTATGAACTTTCAGAAATGCCTTTTCTAGGTTGCTAACAGCCATCTTATCTCCATTGTTCATCACTGGCAATTCATAATTTCTTCTGATCCCCCCCTTTCTTCTGATCATGCCCCATACACGTGATAGCTGTAATTCTCTTCCAATACTACTGCAATATTGTCTCCAAAATGTAAGTTTTTGTATTTTAATTGTTTTCCTTACTATTGCTTGGGCCCTTTTATATTGGATCATAGCCTCCTGAGAATTATGTTTTTTGAGTTGCCTAAATGCTTTATTTCTTGCTTTTATAGCTTCTTTGCACTCGATATTCCACCAGGGTACACTCTTGGAACATCTACACTCTTAAAAATAAAGGTGCTTCAAAAGTTTCTTCAAGCGATGCCATAGAATAACCATTTTTGTTTCCACAAAGAACCATTCAGTCAAAAATTCTTTAAAGAACCATCTCTTTCTTAATTTTTTGTAATCTGAAGAACCTTCTTTCGCCACAAAGAAGCTTTTGTGAAACAGAGAGGTTCTTCAGATGTTAAAGGTTTTTTTATGGAACCATTTAGACAAAAAGGGTTCTTCTATGGCATCACTGTGAAGCACCTTGATTTTTAAGAGTGTAACTCCTGTGCTTTTAGGTATTGTTTCCTCCGCCGATTGAATAATTTCATTAACTAGTTTATTGTTAAAAACATTTATATCCCACTGATTCTCCTCTCGTAGAGCCACAAATCTTTTTCCACAAATTTCTTTAAAAGCTTCCCAATTTACATTCTCCAGTTTCCATCTAGGAATTCCCTTTTCCTTTTCAAAACAAATTGTTATGCTAACTTTAGTCACTATCGGGTAATGGTTGGTCACTCCCTACAGTAGTATCTTTGGACACACTCCATGTGCTGATCCCTGCTATTGAACTAGATATAAATGTCAGGTCAAGTACTGCTTCTGTATTATGAATATTATTATACCTGGTTCCTTCTCCATTATTAATACATACTAAATATTTATCATCAATAAATTCTTCAATAAGTATGCCATTTGCATCAGTATTATTACTCCCCCACACTGAATTATGTGAATTACCATACTACACTCTTAAAAATCAAGGTGCTTCACGATGCCATAGAAGAACCTTTTTGTCTAAATGGTTCCCTAAAGCACCTTTAACATCTGAATAACCTTTCTGTTTCACAAAAGGTTATTTGTGAAGGTTATTTTCTTCAGATTATAAAAGGGTAAGAAAGAGATGGTTCTTTAAAGAACCTTTGACTGAATACTTCTTTGTGGAACCAAAAATGGTTCTTCTATGGCATCGCTTGAAGAACCATTTGAAGCACCTTTATTTTTAAGAGTGTATGTTGTTTTGTTTTGGTCCCACTACATCTTCTAAAAAGCTTTGATTCAATTTTTCACATGGATTATAATAATTAATAATATATATGCAACCTCTCTCAGTCCATATCTTACTACTACTTGATTCATAATTTGAATTTATTTGTACTACCTTATATTTCATACCATTTTGAATAAATGTTGCTACTCGTCCTCCTCTGCCAAGTTCTCTGTCTCTTCTAACTATATTATATCCCTTTATAATAAAATCTAATTGTGGTTTTAACCATGTCTCCTGTATACATATTACATTAGGTTTTTCTACTAAATCATCAATATACTTCTTAAACTCTTGACCGTTCACAATTAGACTCCTTGCATTCCACTGTAGAATAATCAGCACCATTAAGATGATCCAGCCCATGTCTGAGAGGATTGGGTTTCTTCATCGAGGGTATCTCTAACTGTTTCCCAGGGCAACCCTTTTACATCTTGATCAGGGGTGTCAAACATACGGCCCACGGCTATTTAAGGAGAAATGGAAAGAAAGTAATCTCAACGCCGACAGGTATGTTTAATCACAACTCGTGGCTGTGGTAAATGTGTGCAATATTAAACGGCACTGTGACGCACTGGACAGCTTCGCATGGAGAAAGTAAACGAGCGAGGAGTGTGCGATATTTATTGTGTACTAATATCCTAACTGTTGTTTTAACGATGTGCGAGCTGACTTTGCAAAAAAACAAACAAACACATCATGAGAGTTTTCTCAGTGCCGGATGAAGGCTATCAGATTACAATATAATTCAATATATGGTGGCATAAATAAAATGCCCCTGTAAGAAATTTAGTTTTTAATATTTATGTCGTGATAGTTCAGTAATGTCTAACTATATCAAAAGTGTTGCTTTCCCGAATGTCAGCGCGATCGCAAATTAATTGATTTTATATAACAGCTCAACAAACAAGACGCTAGTATTAAGTGTGTTATATTAGTCACAATGCGGTCTGTTTATCTGTTTTGGCAAGAAAAAGTTTTTAACTAAGCCGAAGTAAGACCAATTGTGTGTCTCCGAGGCAGCATTGTGTTTTTGAACAAATTATTTGAGTCAATTCAGTTCAGTGGCCCATTCATAAAGACAATCGCTAGTTTAGTTTCTAAACGAATCAGTCGTTTTGAATGAATGAGTCAATGGATCACTCATTAAGACGGAGACTTGCTGCCACCTACTGGCGGCTTTAGTGTCATATTTATTTATCCATGACAGGCTTAAACCAACCAAGGTGCTATCTCAAAAACACACTCTGCAAAATATGGTAATTATCACTATCAAAAAATAATAATAAAAAAATTAATTTTGTCAATATTGCACATCCCTAAAATAACCAAGCATCATCTTTAAAAAAAAGTTGTCCTAGATTTTTTTTTTATTATATTGTAGTTTGTATGGTTAATATTAATGTAATTGTGAGCAAACTAGGGTTTAACAAAAGGTAATTCGGCCCAAACAAGGGGACATTTTCTCCGATCCGGCCCTCAACCTTAAATGAGTTTGACACCCCTGATCTAGATACTTCTCTGCTGATTTGACAATTATTTTGATCCTTTCATCCTTTTTCGTCTGAGCTGAACAATTTATTATTTCTGCCATAAACAGTACAAAATCATTCTTTTTCACTATCAGAGTGTCTTCTTCCAACTTATCACATCCTTGACATTTTCCTATTTCTTTGTGCATAATTTCTTTCTGTTTTGTCATTCTCATATTTCCTGAAACCTTCTTTGCTGCCTCTGCATAGCTGATTCCCTGAACCACCTTGATTCTTTGTACTCCAGCCTGCCTCTTACTAACTTCACAGCCACGATACGCTGAGCTATGTTCCCCTCCACAATTACAACATTTCAACTTTGCACCCTCATCACATTTGCCATACTCGTGTTCTTCACTACATTTACCACATCTTTGTCCAAATCTCTGACATTTGAAACATCTAAGTGGAGGAGGTATGTGCCTGTTGACCTCACAGCGCCGTACCAAAATACGGTTTTATGGCGGGTAGCACCAATGTTAAGGTGCATTATCGCCACCTACTGTATTGGAGCGTGAACCAGAGTTTACCCTTTCATAATAAGAGGACAAGAAAAAAAAGAAAGAAAGAAAAGCCAACAACAAAAACAAAAAAACATAAAAAGTTACACGCCTTTTTATGGCGGTTGGCAAACAAAAAGGTGCATTCCCGCCACCTACTGAGCTGGAGTGCGATTCATCGATGAAACGAGAAGAAAGACTAAGCTGAGAGAGAAATAAAAATAAAACGCTATTAATAGATCGCCTTCTAAATCCTATTAAACAGATGCACCTTTCTTAAATATTTCATTAATGCTTTATATACTCTATAACTTTCCGATCCATTATTCAGCAGTTTTTTTAAGTGTAATATTTCCCATACCCATTTCTTTGAACTCTTCCACCAGAATTATCCTTTCATTTTGATAAACAGTGCAATATATTAATACATGCTCTACAGTTTCTGCTAATCCACATAGACTGCAATTCCCAGACTCATGACTGTTCATTCTATACAGGGAATAATTAAGAGCTGTATGTCCAAGGTCGAAGTCTGGAAATGATTGTGTCTTCTCTTCTACTGCCACCACCAATTTTATTTTGAATCTGATAAAGATGTCTGCCTCTTTCCTCCTCATTCCATTGTACTTGCCAATTGCCTTTTATAGCTGTTCTAATTATAGCCTTAACTTTACAAAGTGGAATATTCAATTCTATAGGAGATAATTTCAGCTAGATGATCCACTTCCTCATTTCCATCTACTCCCACTTGTGCTGGAACCCACAGGAAACATATCTGGCTTCCTAATGTTTTTACCCTGTACATACTTAAAAGAATTTCATATAGAATATCTGGTCTTGAAGATCTCCCACTAATTAGACTTGATAATGCTGAGAAAGAATCTGAGCACATCACCACATTCATTGGTCGAGAATCCTCCCACTTCTTAGTACACACTGTCGGTGCGAATGCAACGCTTTAAATGGTACTGGGAAATTTGCGCAAAATCGTCCCAGTACTTTAGTACTGTACATTTAGTTCTGGAACTAAAGCAGTGGGAAAGGCCCTATTAATTTCCACTGACGGGCAGGATTGCTTTCTAATTACTGATAGATTTCTGCCGGTGTCTTGGCTTTCCATGCCTTTTTGCACCTCTCTTTCTTCATGTGTTCAATACTTTTCCCCTGTGCCATTCCACTTTATTACACACAACTTAATTTCTGAACTTATTAGTTTTGTTTTCTTTGTATGTATGGATTACTCGGGTTGTTACCGACATCTGGTGAACATTTCAAGTCAACAGCACCTTTAGAAATATATTTACTGAGAAAAATGGTGACGTGTTCAATACTTATTTTACCGGCTGTATATGACAGGTTTTCACGCAGCATTTTATTCATATGTAAACATTGTTTAATTACCATTATAACTAGCCATCTCATACGTTTTTGGTCACGTGGTGTATTTTTGAAAAAAAAAACACATGATCTCTTTACAGCAATTTACTCTCAATTTTCCAGTAAAGTCTGAATGTGTGAAAGGGGCTAATATCTCAGTTTGCATTGAACTTTCAGCGTCGTAACTTTGCAGATATTGTTTATTCTCAAACAGCAACATTAGACACTACCTACCTTTAAAGGGGATGGTTGATTGTGATTTCACTTTTTTAAAGACTTTTTTCCTGATGTAGATAGATTCAATCATGCATACAGTGAAATTGTTGCAGAGAAATGTTAGCTATGAAGCTTTAAGTAAACAGAAAAGGTTCAGGTTGAAGTAGCTAAGGACAAAGCAAATACCTCACAAAAACAAATCAAATGTTTGAGTCACATGGGGTAAACTTTTTATTCTTTTTCTGACCTCTTTATATTTTCTTTTTTCTGTGGAGCTGTTGAGGGTGGGCTCTTTAAATATAAATGGGAGTAGAGATGGAAATACATTGAGTTATTTAGTATTAAAAAGATAAATGTAGCTTTCTTACAAGAAACACACACTAGTTTAGATAATGAATCTGAATGGAATAGATGGTGGGAGGGGAAAAGTGTTTTAAGTCATGGGACAAATACAAGTGCTGGTATGGCCATTCTGCTTTCTAAAGAAATGAATGTCAATATTTTAGTTGTAGAAGAATTTGTAAAAGGAAGAATATTGCTGTTAAAGATGGAATGTTTGTATTGATAAATGTTTATGGACCGTTGATTTTATTATTGATAGGAATGGAGAAGAACCCCATCATGAATCAAGTGTTGTATTGTTAAATATTTTACAAGAGTTTGAATCAATAGATATTTGGAGAAGAAGATATACAGGAATAAAACCGTATACCTAGCTTAAAATATCTAATAATAGGGTTAGTGGAGCTAGATTAGATAGATTTTTATATAGGTTATGGACGTTTCTATTTTTACCTGTTGGGTTTTCAGATCATCATTCAACACAATTTGTTTTTGGCACTTTAATATTAAACTATTGCAGGATGCTTTATTTTGTGAAAATTTTAAATTATTTTGGAATGACTGGAATTTAAAAAAGGATTCTTTTGAAAATCCGTGTATGTGGTGGGAGGTTGGTAAAGCAACTAATAAGAGTCCTCTGTCAAAATTATAGTTCACTTCCTGCGAAAGCAGCGATACAAAACCTTCAGAGATATACAAGCTTTGGAGAATATTCTTGTGAATAACAATTTGGAAATTTACAAAATGAGTATCTGAATAAAAAGAAGGAACGTAGTTCATTATTACAAGAAAAAGTGAAGGGAGCGTTAATAAGAGCAAGAATTTAAGACATAACTCTTAAACAGAATTTAAGACATAACTCGTGTCTAAAGCCCCGTTCACACCAAGAACGATAACTATAAAGATAACGATATTAGCGTCCACACCAGCAAACGATATCGTCTGTTTATTCTAACGAACGCTTGTCTGTCTGCCTGCTATAACTGTCTCAAGCATCTCGTTACCGCAGGAGGGATTCTGATTGGCTGTCATTTTTGGAATCGGTCTTTCAGCTTGAAACAATCGGTTTTGAAAGTGATCACCACAAACCGATTTGTTTTAAATCCCTTTTCCTCTGTACGTTAATCGTAGTATTTGTGTGTGGACTCTGCTATTCTTTAATATTGAGAACGATTTTTAGAACGATATCTTTATCGTTATCTTTATAGTTATCGTGCTTGGTGTGAACGGGGCTTAAGAGTCTTCAATTATAGTTCACATTCTACGAAAGCAACTTCAGAGATATACAAGCTTTGGAGGATATTCTTGTGAATAACAATGATGGAAATGTACAAAATGAGCATCGAAATAAAAAGAAGGAACTTATTATTACAAGAACAAGTGAAGGGAGCGTTAATAAGAGCAAGAATTTGTTCCATTAAAGACACGGATGCTCCTTCATCATATTTCTTTAAGCTTGAAAGGAAAAGTGTTCAGCAAAAGCAAATGAATCATCTTCGCCGGCCTGATGGGGTTATAACGTTTGACCCAGTGGAAATAAGAAAACTGGCAGATAACTTTTATATGGAATTGTATGGTGCTGAGACTTGTATGTGCTTCTGATTTGCTGAGTGATCTACCCAAGCTGACAAATGAACAGAAAAAACTTTAGATAAACTAATTACATTTCAGGAGATTACTGAAGCAATGAGACAGTTATCAAATGGCCGTTCTCAAGTTGAAAAAACAACAAATATAACAAACCGTAACAGTGTAATATCGGTTTATACACTGTCCCATTGAGTGCAGTCTTTGTGGATTAAAGTAAATGGTAACTAAAGTTAGTGAGTCTAGTCTAAAGTTGTGAAAATTCTGATACCAATGTTCTAAAATGTAAAGACGATGCTGTGTCTCGTTGCCATTTACTGAGGAAATAGTGGTTTGCACAAACCACGTCCAGCTCTATTGCCATGTTTGGGCAGATAATACTCAAAAATCCGATATGAAGAAACTTCTGCCTTGGTGAACATCAGAATATGAAACACATATAATAAGAAAATGTCAAACAATTTTGTTTTATATTTGCTTAACCAATGAAAATAGATCAGTTACAAAGATCTGTTCAGTGAATTTCGCTGTTTTACGAAATATTTATTTCCTAAATATTTGAGTGTCAACACTGCCTGCTTCTGGATAGCTTCAAGAATTCAGACAGCATTTATTTTTGCAGAAAACAGCTGATAATCTCTCTGAATTCAGGAAGTGCACAAGCTTGTCGTATTCTTTGACATCCTTCAGAACTCGTCAACTGATTATCTATCAGTTATTATATTACCTAACCCTAACCCTAACCCTATCTGTAGAAAAAACTATTAAAACTATACATACAGTTGCGTAAGAATTTTGCAATTCTATACCCAAATAGTACAGTCTAAAAATAGTTTTAAAATGTGCACACATACACACATCCTGCTCATTTCAGAAACTTGCTTTGCTTAAAGCTGCAGTCCGTAACTTTTGGCGCTCTAGCGGTTAATAAACAGAACTGCGTGCGTCTTGCGTAAGAACATTGTAGCCGGAGCTACTTCTCTCTGTTTATGTCTATGGCGAATCACGCAGGTACTGGGCTACTCCACAGCGGTTCCACCAGAACCAGCCCAAATAGTCCGAATATAAACACTTATTATAGGTGTACCGTAGTGATTCAGGACAAGCCAAAAACACAGTTTGGAAAATGGATTCATCGTGTACTCGACTATTATATAAAACTTGTGAATTTTGAACACAAAAAAAGTTACGGACTGCAGCTTTCATTTCATTGCCTTCTTGCAGAAAAAGTTAACTCTTGGTATATTCATCATTTACAACAGATAAGAGTTAAAACAACAGCCTTGCTAAAGTTTGTGAACATAAATCCCCAATTTTAACCTGCACCCTAGAGTACTGACAAGTGCGTGTGATATTGAAGAAAACATCTGGCAACCTTGCTGAATTCTTTCATTTTCCGCATATCCAGTCCACCCATAAGAAGAAGAAACGTTAGAAGGATCAAAACGTTTGAGTTTATATCCTACTTCACTCTTACAACACGGATACTTGACATGGGGGTAAATATAACAGCTTTCACTCTTCTAACTTTTATTCATTTTAACATTTAACATTATTGGTCAAAGATTACACACTGAATTACATGCATGTTACAGCATAGGAAAGGGTAAGAAATAGGGCTGATTTATAAAGGTTTCTGAAGTACTGTAAATTTACCATTTGTTGCATAACATCTACTACATTGCAAAGCCATATTTAAATGTACCACACTTTACATATTTTATATAATATTTATTGACTTGACTGTGCTAAGCTTGCTTGCCTTGGCTTGACTATTAGTTTGATCAGTCTACAGTTACACGATACCAGGAAGGCTGATTTTACAAAGCTGATTTTGATAATTGACCATAATGGATTGAATTACTCCTAAAACTAACTCTTAACTAATGCATTCTCATTTACCTATATGTTTACAGTAGAGTAATATTAACAGAAATTCTTTTCCTCCTTCAATATATTTCCTCTACACATCAAGTCCTTCAACTGCAATATAATACATGCTTCGTTTAGTTTTTTTCTTGTAATGAGACAACACTTAAAACAAAGGGTTAAACCACAGTCTATATCAAGCTGGAAATGACATACGAGTTGAAGTGTTAGACACATTTTCAATTCGCATTTACAGTATGTGCTTATTATGCAATGTATATTAACCTGCCTTCTTTCTCACTTGTTTAATTGAAGTAATCAAATTGTTTAGTCTTATAGAATAGTTCTATACATTTTTTTTTCTTCTTAATTTATGAAATTTCAGGTGGCACTGAAATGTTACAAAACCCATAAACCCAAGAAATATAAATTCTGTTCCTTGATTCGGTAAGTATTTAATTATTATTATTAGCTTGTTTTTTATAAAAAATATGCTACTGATTTATGTTATACAACACACTGTGTTTTAATGCCATGTTTAAATTTCTTATCATAAGCTCCTAATCAGAAGAGTCTCTGGTTACATTATGGACACCTCAAAACATTCGGAGGTACGTAGCACCAGAAATGTCAATCATTTTTATGTGCATCATCTTACCACTCTATTAAATAATTAAGATCCAGGCATCAATACAACATAACTTTAGGTGCTGATTTTCTTTTAGAAAAATGAAGGCAAGACAGCTTCTGAACGTCCAGTGGACATCAGTGACTGGGACAAAGACCATGTGAGACAATGGATGCTCGAGATACAAATGGATGAAAGATATGCAGACATTTTGTACAATCAGGGAATGAATGGAGCTGGTCTTCTCCACTTGAAGGAGGCTTATCGTTTAATGCGAAACCTACCATTAAATGCATTAGAATTGATTTTTCAGAACATAGACCTTTTGAAAGAAAAGACTCAAAAGTCTTGTAGTTTGAAGCCTTACCCTTTCAATAGATATGATGCTGCTTACAGGTACACAGAAAACAGCATTCTAGATGTAACTGAAACTGGTCCTACAGACCTCATACAACCGTGCCATGAATTCAAAGCCTTCACCAACACAAAAGAAGAAAAGGACAGAATGGAGAAATACACTTATGAAGTCATTCGATTTGCAGCAGCTTGTATGAATAGTCGCACAAATGGCACCATTCATTTCGGAGTGGCAGACGACAAACATGGAGAGATTCTGGGTGTTAGCGTCCAGAAAACAGATAAGTTCGATGAACAGCAGAAACATGCAATTGGAAGACATTTCAAAGAAAAAAAAGGTCAGAAAGAAAAAAGAGAAAAGAACGTTCACATAGCAGAGAGTGAACAAAATGTTCAAATGGCAAAAAGGTGTATTAAACCCCCTCGATTTGTTGAAGTTCTCAAAGCTGACATGACATTCTCAGGAAAATATGTTATTGAGGTAGACATTGAGCCATCCGCCATTGTCTGTCAAGACTTCTATTTTAGGACTTTTGATGTGGTCAAAGATGAACAAGCTAAAAAGGATGTGGTCAAAGATGAACAAGCTAAAAAGGATGTGGTCAAAGATGAACAAGCTAAAAAGGATGTGGTCAAAAATGAACAAGCTAAAAAGAAGAAAGATGGCGAGTCTTTTTTTATAAGAGACGGCAGCAGCAGCAGCAAGCTGGTGGAGTATGAGAAATATATTGCTAACAATCCACAGTTGTCCAAGGAGAGGAAGGATGCTGAAGAAAAGCATCTCTCTGTTGTCAAAATCCATGCACGTGGCTCTGCATTGAGTGAGATGATAACAGGAGGGACACATTCTATGGACTGCCCACGTTTTATGTCGTATATTGTGGTGGCTAACAAGTCTCATCTTGTTCAGCTGGAGAACCTGAATTTCCTTCGTTGTATGAATCTAATGGCTGTTTTGGATTTTGATCCACAATCCGCTGAGAATGGCTTGAATAAGCTTCTCAAAGAGAGCAAAAGGTTCAATGATCATTTACCTGCTCAGTATAAAGATACAGGTGCAGTTGCAGACATTGCAAGCAGCTTAGAGCAGACTGAAAACACAAGCTGGTTTTTCTGTAACGGAGGCATTTATGGGGAAACTCCCTCTGATGCGGATAACTGGTTGACTGAGAAAGGATCCTCTGTGCGTGATGTAGTTTCTTTCCTGTGCCGAAAAGTGCTGCCTCGCAAGAAACTTCTTGTCATATTCTTGTTATTTAGTCAGGTGAGCGAGGCCAGCGACCCCTTGTTTCAGACCTTCAGTATGTTTCAACAGGAGCTTATGGGACAAAACCAAATCTTATGCATCAGTGACAATGAAACATCGTACACCTACTGGAATGATCTCATCAAGCATCGACATAAATGTGACATTTCAAAATGCATTTATGAGCTAAGTTTTGCTGAAATCAATGGCACCATCCTCAGTCTGTGGTCAGAGTTCCGCAAATTAATACGGTTTCTGCCTAGTTGTGGTGGCAGTAAGGTTGCACTATTCGAGAAAAGCGAGGAATCCTTACATATGCTCAGTATTCTTTGTGTGAACCAATGTGATGGAGGACATCAAGACAAACAGCTACACGAGGAGAACTTTCATAAGGAAGGGAAGGTGTCTTGGTGGAACTTCTACTACTCAGAACAGCCTGGGTCAGCGTCAGTCATCAAACGTGACAAGTTAGACTACATTGTAAACACTATTATTCCAAATATGTTAAATCAGAAGAGAGCTTGTGTGTTTTTCAACATCTTCCATGCTCAAGGCTGCGGTGGCACTACATTAGCCATGCATGTTCTATGGACACTCAAGGAGAAATTCCGCTGTGCAGTGCTGAAAGACACAACAGATGATTATACTACTGCAGCCAAACAGGTAGTGCAGCTACTAACACACAAGGCAAAAGAGCAACCTACACGACTTCCTGTTTTGCTCATGACTGATCGCTTTCAAGACATTTGCAATGTACTAACACTCCAACATCAAATTGAAGAGGAATGTTTGAACCAGTATATTTTTTCAAAATCTCCACAAGTCATTATTGTCAACTGCATGAGAGTTGATTCATGTGAACCAACTGAAGCAACTGGTGATGCCGTTTGCATTCCAAACTATTTATCTGAGAATGAACTGAAACTATTCGAGGAAAAGATGGAGGAGTTTAAGAAGACCAACAGAAACACTGAAACATTTTATGTGTCCATGATTGCGGACAAGTTTTCACCTGGCTATATTCAGCGTGTTGTGAAAAATACCCTGAAGGACTTCAACTTTCAACACAAGCATGCTCAACTTTTTGCTGTTCTTGTCCTCTTGCATGTCTACTCCAAGAACGCATTGCTGTCGGTCTCTACATGTGAAGAGTTTCTTGGTCTGCAAACAAAAGCTGAGTCGTGTAAGGTTGAAGACGCATTTGAGAAGTTTTCCTCTCTTTTGAAAAGAAGCACAGTTGTTTCCAAAGTGACCTTTGAAGGCATGATGGTGATTCACTCAAGAATAGCTCAACACTGTTTGGAAGAGCTTTCCGTTTCTCATGGAGTGACAAAAGCACAAATTGCTAACCTTCTGCTCACAACTGACTTATTTTATGAGAAAACTCCGGAAAAACAAAAATTCATGCAGGATGTTCAAGACATGTTGATGAAGAGGCAATATGCAGCCAAGCATGAAGACTTCTTTTTTTCACATCTTATCCAAGATATAATGAAGGAGACCCCAGGGATGGAAGAGACTGTTCTACTCAATGCAGCAGAGTGCCTCAGAGAAGAAGAAGCCATATTCCAGCTCCTTGCCAGGTACTATTGCATCAAAAAACAGGATTTTACCAAGGCCATGGTTTGGGTGAAGAAGGCCAAAGATCACTCAAGGGAGGACTCCTACATAAGTGATACAGTATCACAGGTACTTGTTTTTGAAGACAACAATGATCCCATCAAGCCAGATAGTCTTGATAGGTTTCTTACATTGGCTGAGTCTGTAGCAGAAGCTTGCAAAAACACACAACAAACTCCAAAAGAAGAGGCCGCGACCGAAACACAAGAACAAACTGATTACAATACCTACAACACTGCTGGCCATTTTGGTGAACTTCAAACTGCAGCTACAGTCATAGAAATACTGCAAAAAATACCATTTAAGGCAGGTTTTACTTACAGCAATTGGCTTACTCAAGTCTTATTGGGTAAAATTACCATTAAGGATTTGTCAAAAGAGAACCCTGGGCTTGAACTCAAGCAATATTGTGATGATTTGCAGAAACACGAGCGCTTTCTTCTCCAACTGAAAGACACGATGAAGCAGCATTTCGTTTTTTTCAACAATTTATTTGTCAACTTAGTTCCCCTTTCTGCTGGGAAAGACAAACAAAACGACCTGACAAAGTGCAAGGTTTCCAGTTACTTTCAGCAATATACTGAACTCTTTTGTGAGCTGGACAAGAACAAGGACGTGAACCGCACGGTTAATGTTGAGCAGATGCGCCAATTTTTGGAGAGCAACAAAGGTGATTCCTATGCAGGCCTACTTGAGTATTTGTATAAGGAAGACTCTGCATCAACCCTTGAAGAGATCATCCAGATGTATAATTTCATTCTGAAGTCTAAAGAGGCTAGACTGATGGACACTGTTAACTTTATCTACACCAATGTAATTCTTGCCAAAGTCGAACCTAAATCTCGGTACATCATGCCCTACCAAGACCTTTGTAATTTACTCAATAAAACTGATGGCTCCATTCTGCCATTGTACTACATCAAAGTTTTATTGTTATGGAGCACCAACAATAACTGTGATTTACAAGATTTGGTGTCAAAAATGAAGGAGTCATACTCAACTGAGCTGAAACCTTGGTCTAGTGGAAAGAAAGCAGCTGTCCATTTTTATCTAGGGGAAAAAAAAGGTTATGATGGCCTGATTTTCCATAGGGAAATTAACAGCGGATCAGAGCAGAACATCTCAACTCAATGGGATGATGAAAATATCTGGAGGAAAATGAACGAGAGTAAGAAGCTTTGCAGAGTTTCTGGCAAAATTGCCAACGATTTGATCAGGGTTAAAGGTGTGGAGGTTGATCCCATTTTCAGAAGACAGTTACACAAAGAATCGGACAAAAGCGTGACATTTTTTATCGGGTTTTCAATTAATGGACCAGTTGCACTTGACATGAAAGTAGATGGTTCAAATGCCTAATGTAATGGATCAGACTGATGACCTAAGGCATGGACCAAAGCCCTGTAGTCGTTCTTAGACGTTATTTCAGTTTGCCTCATTAACATATCTTACACACTTCAATATAAACGAACATTTTAATCATTAATGTTGCATGTTTTTGGGCTGTGTTTTAGCAGAAATGCCTGATTGTGCTGGATGTGAATTTTGTGATTTTTGTCATGTGAGAGGTTTCTGAGAGTCTGGCCAATCTCTCCAATGCATTCACTTCCAGAGAGCACACCTGTTTTGTATTTCAATTATATTGGGATTGTTTCTTTTTCTTTATATACATTTCACATTCATCTTAATGCATTGTGCATACATTGATACATTCATGTACATTTACGCATTTGTTTTATATTCTTTATATTTGAATTACTTTTGCTATTTACACTCAAAAAAAAAAAAAGCCTGTAAAAATAAGGCCCAGTGTACCATGTTAATATGAAGGAAGTTTCCATATTGATTTTACACAGGGGTTTACATGTATTTTTAATTTTGATTTGCATTGTGCTGTGTTTAGGGTTGAAGGAAATCCCTGTAAAGTTAATGGAAAAGGTACTGGTAATTTTCTGCTAGGACATTTTCTGTTTTTCTACAGATTTTTTTTCTTACATTGCACATTTGTCACTTGATAATTATTGTTATTGCTGTGTCTTCATTCATGGTCTTCAAGGCCACAAGTCACTGTTAAGAAGTAGTAATTTTCCATTCCCTTGCTTGTGATTATCACACTTGTTTAATATAATTCTCTCAAGACAAATGTTAATAAACTTAGATTTGATCACTTCCTTTCCCGGCTCCTGCACCTGTGTTTTGTCTGGTATATAATTGCTTTTTAGAATTATTTCAAAACAATTTTACAAAAAAATCATGCCTTACAGCCAGTGTTGGGTAAGTAAAAAAAATAAAAAATCGATCTATTTGAATACAGAAATTGTTTGTATTTGCATTTCGTCGTCCTATGTCACACTTGTCCAAAGTCATACACTCAACACTATTTACCTTATTCAGAAAAAGTCAATATTTTTGTTTATATTAATTTTAGTAAATAGTATGCTAAGACAACTCATTAACTATATAAAAATAATTTAATAAAAACAATAGCTATCTACTGTAAATGAGGAACCATGGACTAAGATAGCTGTATGTGTATTGGATTAATGTACTTGTGGAGTCAAAAATGACCTTATAAGTTGGGAGTTGAACCTTTCGCCCAAAAATTGACATTTTGTCATCTTCTATTCACTCACATGTACACCAAGGGCTTGAATTGAGGGCGTAAACCCTCCTTACCATCCCCTTTGGATTAATAATGTGTACTATGTAAAACTTGTCATGCAAATGAAATGTTAAAATGATCTACTTAAGATAATTCACGAATAACGTTTCAAGTTCAAGTTTCAAGTTCAAGCGCAACTTTAGAATTTCTTTAAAAAGAAGACAACAGAAAAGGTATGATTTTTCCTTCAGTAGAATTTAAAAACATTCCCCTGACATAATGTTATTGTGCTGTATGTGTAACTGTGCGGGATTGAGAGATGATAGGAGAGCTGACATTATCGAGTCATCGACCTTGCAAAAACCAGACAAAAACACGTCTTGAGAGTCCAAAAAGCATTCACTGCACGATGAAGCCTATTAGAATACAGGTAAAACAACCTTATAATTCAAGCAATTAAAGAAAAAATACCCATGTATGAGTTTATATTCATTGCACAAGCAATGTACTTTTCTGAATATCAACACATGTGCGCGAGCATAAATGTGCTATTAATTTTATACAACCGTGCATAGTAACACAGTGTTTCGTTCCTTGAATGAATCAGATTTTGAACGAATAAAGTGAGCCAGTGATTCACCGGCCCATTCAGATTGACACTTTCCCTGCGTCCCAATGTGCATACTATCCAGCCTTTCTGCCCTAAATAGTACTGAAAATTACCAATTTAGTATGAATAGTATGCACATTGGGCCGTTTTGAACAAGTCGTTTGATTCGAATGATTCAATAAATCATTTATCAAAACAAGGGCTTGCTGCCACCTACTGGTGGTTTTATTGTCATCATTATTTATCCATGACAGGCCTAAACCAGCTAAGGTTTCAGCATAAAAGCACATTTAGCAAAATATTGTTTAATTATCAATACTGACCAAAATTCCTCCATTTCAGGCCCAAAAAGGGAAAAAAGCTTATAAATAATAGTTCATTTAATAAGGCAAATTTTTCATTAAATAAAAACCTATTTTATAATAAAATAAAACCTTTAATAAAAAAAACTTTTTTAATCAGACAATTTGTAACTAATTAAGTAAAATTAGCTACAGGACCCAATACCCCACCCCCCCCCGGAAAATTGACCACACCCTCCCCCCAGAATTGGTTTTTACAATCTCGACCACTGTGTACACCCCTGTTCAAATGTTTGGGATCAGTAAGATTTTGAATGTTTTTTAAGTCTCTTATGCTGACCAAGGCTGGATTTATTTGATCAAAAAATACAGCAAAAACAGTAATATTGTGATATATTTTATTTACAATTTTAAATATTTGTTTCCTATTTTAATATATTTTACAATGTAATTAATTCCTGTGATGGCAAAGCTGAATTTCAGCATCATTACTCCAGTCTTCAGTTGTCACATGATATTAAGAAATCATTTTAATATGCTGATTTGGTGCTAAATAAGCATTTCTTATTATCAAAGTTGAAAACGGTTATGTCACATTTGATCAATCTAATGTACCCTTACTAACAAAGTATTAATTTCTTTGAAAAAAAAAATTACTGAGAACAAATGAGTATTTACAGACAACGCGTATTTATTGTAACTTTAAAATATTGAAAAAATTTAAATGAAAATATGCTGAATAGAAGTGTTAATTTCTTTCAAAACAAACAAAACAAAATATGCAAACAAAAAAACTTCTGTACCCTAAACTTTTGAACGGTAATGTAACGTATATAACTTAATAGAAAATATTAAGCAATTAATGCATCCTTGAATAAGAGTATTAATTGAATAAAAGTATTAAGCAATTAATGCATCCTTGAATAAGAGCATTAATTGAATAAAAGTATTAAGCAATCAATGCATCCTTGAATAAGAGCATTAATTGAATAAAAGTATTAAGCAATCAATGCATCCTTGAATAAGAGCATTAATTGAATAAAAGTATTAAGCAATCAATGCATCCTTGAATAAGAGCATTAATTGAATAAAAGTATTAAGCAATCAATGCATCCTTGAATAAGAGCATTAATTGAATAAAAGTATTAAGCAATTAATGCATCCTTGAATAAGAGCATTAATTGAATAAAAGTATTAAGCAATCAATGCATCCTTGAATAAGAGCATTAATTGAATAAAAGTATTAAGCAATTAATGCATCCTTGAATAAGAGCATTAATTGAATAAAAGTATTAAGCAATTAATGCATCCTTGAATAAGAGTATTAATTGAATAAAAGTATTAAGCAATTAATGCATCCTTGAATAAGAGTATTAATTGAATAAAAGTATTAAGCAATTAATGCATCCTTGAATAAGAGTATTAATTGAATAAAAGTATTAAGCAATTAATGCATCCTTGAATAAGAGCATTAATTGAATAAAAGTATTAAGCAATCAATGCATCCTTGAATAAGAGCATTAATTGAATAAAAGTATTAAGCAATCAATGCATCCTTGAATAAGAGCATTAATTGAATAAAAGTATTAAGCAATCAATGCATCCTTGAATAAGAGTATTAATTGAATAAAAAGTATTAAGTTCTTTTAAAAACAAAAAACAAAACAAACCAACCTTTTCTGACCGTAAACTTCTGAATGGTAGGGTAACTTACATAGCTTAATAGAAAATATCGCAGAGGATTTCTGGGAAGCCTAGGAGTGACACAAAAAACTCAATCTTTTTTTTTCTCTTCTGGTTCATTTAAAATGAATTGGACTTCCCGACCTTACAACTTCACAGAGCAAGCAGACTCATGCGGCATAATGAGGGCACACAAATCTCCCAGGCAGGGTTAACATCACCCTTGTTCCCTTGACAGAAAGCCACTTTTCAGCAACTGCCTTTTTCAAAACAATTAGAAGCTTTAAAAAAATCATATATTGTAATATTTTATTTGGTAGAATAAGACTTGTGTTCAACACGGAGCTTATTTATGGAATTTAACCAAAAACCCATTGACTTCAGGACGTGGTTACCGGATGTGCTAAAATGTGACTGTTTCTGTGCACGTTTTAGACATAAATGTCTAATATGAAACTATAAAAAATAATGTGTGTTTTTCAGTATATGGGCGACTTAAAATCATTGAGATGTTGTACAGCTGGACGGTGGCGTTTCCCAGTGAAGCCAAGATAGCAGATGCGTATCAGACGCTCAAGAGACAATTTAGAAATTTTACGCGCTGAGTCACTACGACAGAGACTGATGAGACTCAATGAGTGCGACAATGTTTATAAATTAACAACTAACTAATACTAAAGTAGAGTTACTGAAGTGGAAAAACTTTGATTAATTTGGTCATTTTTAAAGTTCTTCACCTTCCATAAAAACAACAGTTAGTGCAGGAAAATAAAAAATAGAAATATGATTTTTAGATTATATATATTTTTTGTATTTTATAAGGGTTATTTAATCCCCTGGTTGAGAACATGCTGGTCTAGTAGCTCTAACCACCCAAAGCTGGTAGTCCAAACTGGTCTTCCAGGTCGACCTAGAATAGAATATAATCTTTATCACCACATGATCAGGGGTCTCATTTATAAATGTTGCGTAAGAAAAAATGGGCATAGAAATATGCGTATGCAATTTTCCATGCACATATCTGTGATTTATACAAATATTTACTTGCCGTAAATATGTACGGATACTCTAGACCATGGACCGTCCGTTGTCCAGTTTGAATAGGACCAATGATAAAAGCAGTGTTTCCCATACATTGATTTATTTGGGGCGGCCCACCACAATATCAAAACTCACAGCCACAAATAGATTTTCCAAAAGGCTTGAACTTTGGTGAATAAACATAAGCGCTACATGTTTCAAAGGGGGCGATGATGCAATTTCTTGTTTATTGTTTTTTTAATGTGTTATGTAGCTGTTTGTGCATGTATATGATCTGCAGAGTACAAAGGCTAAAGGGTCTTCTCCAACAAAAGGATTATCTATCTAAAAGAGAAGGCTGATCCAGACCGGGCTAAAACGGCTCGTTCGAACACGCCCCCACATGTCTACATCACAATGTGGAAATATTTGCGTAATGCCGCCAAATGTGCATGCAAAGAAAGAAGGAGTGGTTTCAGTAACAGCAGTTAGTGTTGAAGCAGCATGTCAGGGAGACGCTGTGTGTTTCAGTGCGAAAGCAAAAGCACTTTATTTGGCCTTCCGAAAGTAGATGCAATTAGGAATCATTGGTTAAGATTTATTTACAACAGAACAGCACAACCCAGATGTTTGAATTTGTGCAACGCATTTTATGGCCGACAGTTTTTTGAACCTAGAAGAGTACAAGGCTGGCTGTGCACAAAGGCTTTTTCTAAAAAAAAAAAGGGTCAATTCGACTTTGCTATGACAATCTGGCGCTTCTGAATCAGTGACGTAAGTATGTTTTGTTATTAGTTTAAGTATTTGCTATGACTGTTCAAATGCGGAGTTTTGCACAACGCAGAGTAACACGTCGTGTGTGTGTGTGTGTGTGTGTGAGAGGGGAACAGGGTCACATCACAGGAGAGTGAACAGCCTGTCAGAAATTATTCATCTTAATCGCGGCTTGTGTACTGCAAATAAATACGAGCATCATCACTGTGTCTGTCACGCGACTCTGTTCCACTTTCGGGCTTGAACTGATGGTAAAACTAATGACATTAGTTACTGTCTTTACATTTATTTTGAAAGATGAAGCTGGCGATATGGTAAGGGGCGTTACATTTCCGATGAGTGCTTGTGGTGTTCGGCCAATCACAATGCACTGGGTCAGCTGGCCAATCAGAGCAGACTGCGCTTGTCGGAAGGAGGGACTTTGTAGAAAACGAAGCATTTGACAGAGGCGGGGCATAGAGGACCTACAATACTGTACAGTATTTGAAAAAGAATGTGTTTTTTTTTTTTTTTGAAAATTAAAGCATGGCTAAACATATTATGTTACACCAAATACACCAAATAATGATCTTTAAAATAGCATAATATGACCCCTTTTAAAATCAAAACGCAGCACGGGTGTTTTTATATAAATGTATTTTTGAAGGAACCGACTGTCTTCAGAAAAGCTTCGATGTCATTTTTATTTTTATCTGATAAAGTAGCGTTCATGAGCGCAGCGCTGTTTTGATTACAGCTGTTACCGGGGAAAACGCTATTTCTACCGTTCCAAAAGCTCCTCCTACTGGCAGGGAATTAATTTGCATTTTCAGTAAGCCCCTTTGCCGAGGATTTTTTATGCAGCAAACGGGCTTATGGGCTTAACATGCAAAGCAGAGTTGCAAATGTGAACCGGTATATATAGGCTATATTTCCCCTGGGAACAGTGCCACCACACATAAGAGTGTAAGTCTGTGGGAAACACTGTAATAGCTTACTGTACAACTGCAGCTGCATGGAGGTGTTGATGTTGTGTGAGGGCATCTCCACAAAAATACCACTGTATTTGAAGGATACAGCTTGAAGAAAATGGTAAGATTTGCACATTCCTTTTTAAAATACTTTGTCAGTGACGCACAGAGTCAGATAATACACTGCAATAAATATAGGCCTGTCTGTTTCCACTAAAAATAGCTAAAAGGTGTTCACCTTGTCAGCAAAACGGCATACATTCAATTCGATCTGAATTGTTTAAAACAATTAAAATACTATTTGGCCAGTGTAAAAGAATGAGATCAACTCTATTCTAAAATATTTATCTGAGAATTGAGTTTTTATGGATATTTTGATATAGTCTATTCTAAAACTGAACAAGGATACTGGACGATTTTTAGCAGTAAAAATGAATGTGTATGGCACAAATGGCATTTATAGTCCGTATCTCATATTTCCTTAATGTCTTGTACCTTTGACGGTGTTAAACATGGTGTCACGTGGATGGGAATATGCATGGAAATGATATGCAGATGAGGTTATGCATTGTAAAACAAGGCGTTGTGAGCTCCATATATGGTGATTTCGGGGAGGAGTCGGGGTGGAGATGCACGTACGCACAATCTTCCCCTGACTGGGATTATAAAGGGGTTTTTGCGCAGGTTCTGGCGTATGCATGGTTTTATAAATCTGAAAACTTTTGTGCATACGTACACTTTTAGGATGAAATCTACGGAGAGTTTTATAAAAACGAGACCCCAGGTCTGGTGGAAATTATGCTGCGTTCATGCCATACCGGGATTACAAGCACACTTCCGAGTCTGAGGATGTGAACAGCTCAGAGTAGAGCGTCTTCCGAAATTACCGTAATTATGACATTTGGTTGAGTTCAGAATGGCATGAAACTGAAACTAAACGACTGAAATCAAACCTGCAACTTTTGGTTACCAGCCCCAAACTTGCGCAATTAATCGGTTGTTCGTTGTTGAGAATATCTTATGTCATTTTTACTGTACACGTCACATTATAGAAGTTAAAAAAGTGTGAACTTCTTGTTGACATTATCTTTATAGACTGATTACAGCCGTCTCCTGTCTGTACTGTTAGAACTTGTATAATTAGGATGATGTAACCATGACAACAGTGCTCACATGTGACCTGACGTGTTATCGTCATGTTCTTATGATGGCATACAGGCTTATGCTCGGATTAAACGGTGATGTGTATTCAAGCTTATTTTAATATTTATTTAAAAACATGTTATTGTTATCATTAAAAAAGGATGAATAATACATTTCAAAAATGAAGTAATAATATATAAACTAATAAAATATCTTTAAAAAAATCTATTAACAATATTTTTTTGTTGTTGTTGTTGTTAATAAATATAGGGAATAATCAAATCAGCCTCATATTCTTCTCTGTGGAATCTCAAGGTTTATAAAAGCATTACCCCGTGAACCGGGGTTACAGTGAATTTATAACAGCTAAGGGGCGTTGTTAGGTACCACGCGAAACGGAGCTGTTCTAAATTCACCACAGCTTCACGGGGATTATTGCTTTTATAAAACAGTTATTCCATATACGTAGTAAGGTTTCACAGAATAAAACGGAGCAAATAAAGTGTAATGATATTAATAAAAACAGTATTCTTCCACCAAACAATGTAGGTCCTCAGAATCAGTTGTGGTTGCAATAAAGTGGTTGCAGAGCAACACACAGAAGTAAACAAAGGTGTGTGTTTGTAGAGTAATTTACAACAGCTTCGAACGCGGCTCAGCCAATCAGAATCAAGGACCGAAACTCTCCGTTTTATAATAATAGGGCCTTTCGCACCGCGGGAACCGTTTCATAGTACCAGAACTAATTGTGGAACTACCCACCTTTTGGTGTGTTCGCACCGCCGGAACTAGGTGCGATTTTAGTACCGGACTGCCTTTTTCGAGAACCAAATTAGCTCCTACTCCGGAGCAGGGTCTAACCAGCACAACTGGTACTAATCGTGACGCAAGTAGACATTGATTGGCCAAACGCGTACGAAAACGCCCTCACCCGCCATGATTTAAAACGCTGTGTAAACATACTGTAAACATTGTGTCAACTTATTTCTCAAGTATGGAGAACAGCGATAGATGGACGAACGCTGAAGTGCAGGCACTTGTAGCAAATGTAGCACTGCCAGTTGTCGTTGGAGATTCTTAGTCCTCCTTTCCATTCTTTCAATCGCTTTACGTATACGTCAACTTTCCATGTCCATTATTGTGAAACCCGCGAGACACAACAAAAACACAACTCCGATCACAGCGTCCTCCATCCTCCTGTTGTTAACGTTGTTCTTCTTTGTTTCTGTTGTTGAACGCCGCGCACAAATGACGTCGCTGTCGACCGGCTTACGTCACTTCTTAGTACACACTGTCGGTGAGAATGCAACCCTTTAAATGGTACTGGGAAATAGTTCGCGCAAAATCGTCCCAGTACTTTAGAACTGTACATTTAGTTCTGGAACTAAAGCGGTGCGAAAGGCCCTAACGTTTTTTGTGTGTGTTTCAGGAGCGTGTGCGTTTGTGCTATAAACTGACATATCTTCTGGGGCTTCTAAAGCTATTATCATTCGACTTATTCAAACCAGAAAATGGACCGTTCGACCACCAAATCCAGCAGTGTCTGCCATAATATCGAAGTAAGTGCGCATTATTGATCATTGTTCTCACTAAAAAATTTTTATCATAACATGAGATCTGCAGTTTAGTTTTAAAGATGAATTAGGCCTACTGTGCACTTATAGCACTCCTGTCATCACCTCCCGTCTTTAAAACATAGCATGCCACAGGGAAATTATGTTTATTGTTAATAACATTGTAATTATGTTGTTTGTAAAATTATGTAATTTCAGTGTCTTCAGTATCTCCATTGATGCGAGTGGAGTATTTAATGTAAATGTGTATATCGACATGAAAAGAGAGTTTAAAATCATTGTTTACTTCATTAATTTATTTTATCCGAGATCTGGTGCGGGAAAATTGCGTACGCATATTTATATGGCCATTTGTGCTTACGCAATGTTTATGAGACACCAGATCAGCTAGTTTGGCATAATCCTACATTAGTACTATTTAATCGTAAATAAAAGTAAATGGAGCACCATTGTTCTGAATATTATAATTAATTTGGGGAATCATGTGTCAAGTCAAATTCCTGAAGTGTCAAGGTGGTGTAACCACCATTCAAGGAGCCATTTTGTTAATATTTTGCCAGAAGTTCATGTGACAGGAAATTATATCACAGAGAAGGACCTCTGGTGATACTAATGGCTGCATGCAAAGGTTAGTAACTCTATTTAAAATGTGAGATAATTTGACATTTTTAGGGTATGGTCAGGTATTCTTAGGTATGCATGTCCAATGGTATGACCTCGGGAATACATTGATAATTCATCATTATTATAAAAAATAATATTTGAAATATTCCCAACAAGGCCATGTACTTACATAGGTGTCCATGATAATGCCTGTCAAATTTGATTTTAAATTGAAATGTCAAGTGGTGTAACCGGTTACACCATTCGACTCCTATTACAAGCCTTTCTGTTCGGGGCCAATTTAGTCAAATATCACTAGTTAATGATGCTAATTAAAGATGTAATATAAACTAACCTACTAATAGAAACTATTTTCAAGTGTTTAATGTTATATTATTTGAGAAAGTTGTGCTTTATCTACAGCTTTATTATTAAAGCTATGCAAGTCTAGGATAAAATAATTATGTTGCACAACGTTAGTGTTTTTGAAATGTTTAGCTTTAATGCAAATTTATATTCCATTCTCTTACAATTGTAAAGCAATAGTTCACCCAAAAATGAAAAATGTATCAAATTTACTCATTTTTCAAAGCCATGCAAGGTTGCATATGACTTTTTCTTCAACGAATAAAATCAAAGTTATATATATAGATATATATAAATATATATATATATATAATACATGCATGGAGCTTTGAGCAAAACACCGTCGGTACTGCACAGCGCCGCTCAAGTCAAACACAACAATTATTATGAACAATTGCAAAATAGCAGTTAGCTAATTCACATTGATGGAACACCTAGCCGTTTTCAACCATCGCGCGGAAAACGGATCCTAACCGTCCATTTCCGCGCCGTGGTACAGTTATGGTTTTCGTTTCCACTTGCGGGGCGGATAGCGGATCTCTTTGGAATGCAATTAATGGTTCCGTACTGAGTGGTTTAACAAAAGTGTTTACCATATGTATGAATTTCTTAGATTGTATTACTAGGGATGGGCGATAGCACTTATTTTGTTTTCTATACGATACCGATATTTTTCAAGGCAGGATCGTCGATATCGATACCGATTCGATTCTTCTGAATTAAACTTTTAAATTATGAAATTTAAATTAAATTACTAAGTGTAAAATGGGTAATGATAACCACTTTATGTTTAAAACGCATTTTTAACATTCAATACGCCTTAATTGTAACTTATTAGGTTATATTTTTGTTTACACATGATTCAGATATGTTTTTTGTTTACACGTGATTCAAATCTATAAATTCTACAGTTGAACTACGGTCACTTTAGTAAAACCACGGTTCATTTTCATAAGGGACTGACACTGAAAGGCTGTTACATCCATAAAATGCAACCTTTTTGTTCTGACACAGTGTATGATTTCTATTAACATTACAAAATACAACATGATCAACATTATCTTTCAACGTTCAATTTAAATAACTGTAATTGCACAAACTATGTAGGCTACGATTTCAGTTTGTTTATTGTGAATAAACTCTGTCCGTCTGTCCTCTGATAAGCATTGTTCAGGGCTGCCGTTCCCAAAAGCTTTAATGCTTTCTTCTGATACTTTTGGGAAACGCAGCCCTGTTTGAATGCACTGTCAGAAAACGCTCTCTGTGATTGATCGGTTCTGTCTTGCAACATTTGCCGTGTTCAGATGAGCAGGAAAATAGTTCTATCCTACACACTTACTCGCTAACAAAGGCTATTCGTCAAAGTCAATGCATATTGTACGCATTATTATTATAATTATTTTAAATAAACAAAATCACTGGTAAATAAAACAAACCTTAGTATCGATATTTTTTGTTTGAGTATCGAACCTTTCGATACTCGCGTCAGTATCGAATACGATACTTCGGATCGATACGCCCACGGCTCAGCACGGTTGTCTAACCGTGCCGAGAACGGTTTGTAATCGTACCGCGCCGTACCAGGCTCACGTAAAAATACAACTGGAACCGTTCGGCCCGAAAGTGGAAAAACTTGTAGCTTGTATCCGTGATTGTTGATCAGTTAATTGATCTAGAAAAATGGAAAAGATAGTAATTTTCCAGGAATTTATCCGTTATCCGTTGTAACCCGGAAACACAAAATACAATGCGTGATTTAAAATGCAGGTAGAAAACCTGTGAAAAATCAAAACGGAAAATTCCTTCATAGAGCGGACTATATTTACAGGCTTTTCTTAGAGCGTAGCATACTAACGCACTGCTTAAAACGGTGTTGTTCAGAATGTGTCGTCTTACAAGTTTAATTAAAAACGTATAAAAATAAAATGTTAATAAAAAAACTTAAATTGTAATTGTTCAAAAATGTGTACGTGTTCGATAATTCAATATTGTATTTAAAAAAAAATTTTTTTTTATAAATGCATTAATGTTATTTAACAAACGAATTGAAATGAACATACAGTGACACAATTTTGCATCATTTAGCAACAAATCGACCTTCCTTTAGCAACTTCCCAAGAAAATTAGTCGGCAACACGGCAGCCAATAATTAATTTGAGATTTATTTTCGATAAAGTGTATGGAGTCAAAATAATGCCACATATATATGCAAAATAATAAAGTTTTGCAAAAGAAAATAAAAGTTTTGCAAACGAAAATAAACGTTCTGCAAAAGAAAATAAAGTTTTGCAAAAGAAAATAAAGTTTTTGCAAAAGAAAATAAAGTTTTGCAAACGAAAATAAACGTTCTGCAAAAGAAAATAAAGTTTTGCAAAAGAAAAATAAAGTCTTGAGCAAAAAAAATAAGTTTTGCAAATGAAATAAACGTTTGCCAAAGAACTAAACAGTTTGCAAATGAAACAATAAACGTTTGCAAAGAAAAAAACGTTTGCACAACGGACAATAAACGGTTTGACAACGAAAAAACGTTTGCAAAAGAAAATAAAGTTTAGCAAACGAAAATAAACGTTCTGCAAAAGAAAATAAAGTTTTGCAAATGAAAATAAACGTTTTGCAAAAGAAAATAAACGTTTTGCAAACGAAATTAAAAAGTTTTGCAAACGAAGATAAAGTTTGCAAAATAATAAAAGTTTTGCAAAAGAAAATAAAGTTTTGCAAAAGAAAAATAAAGTCTTGAGCAAAAAAAATAAGTTTTGCAAACAAAAATAAAGAATTGCAAAAGAAAATGAAGTATTGCATGAAAAAAAAGTTTTGAAAACAAAAATAAAGAATTGCAAAAGAAAATAAAGTTCTGCAAACGAAAATAAAGTTTGCCCCAAACGAAAATAAACGTTTTGCAAAAGAAAATAAAGTTTTGCAAACGAAAATAAAAGTTCTGCAAAAGAAAATAAAGTTTTACAAACAAAATGGCCATACATGGAAAATATGTATTGCAAAATCATTGCTTTTGTGCCGTTTCATTTATATTCTGCAATTCTTTATTTTTGTTTGCAAAAACACATTTCTTTTTTCTCAATACTTTTATTTTCGTTTGCAAAATTTTATTATTTCGTTTGCCAAAACACTTTATTTTCGTTTGCAAAACTTTATTATTTTGCATATATATGTGGCATTGTTTTGACTCCATATAGTGTGCTCCCTCGTGTGGTTATACACACAGACGCAGGACGGCTCGCGCTTGAACAAAACAACAACGATACGACGCAGACTAGTTCACCTCAGTAGATGTGACAGCAGATTATAGCGCAAGTTAATATCAGATATTATCGGTTCCTCAGTGAAGAGCTCAGATCTGCGCCAGAAGCTATTAAGCGGGTGAGGCTCCGTTATGCAATCGCTTATAATAAACAAACAATAGAGAACCTGCATTGCGTTCTAAGGCTAAACCCCACCGCTGCTTATTATTGCGATGTTGATTCTAACTGGAAGCTGAACATTTGGGACAAGCGTGGGTTTAATAACAGTTAAATGATCCTGTATTTCTCAGGCAGAGGCGTCGACCTTCATCATGGCTTGCCTCGGAGGATTGTTTTCTCTCGCGGTTTTGTTTGGCTTTGTGGCCGCTGGGTTGCCCAAAAGAACAGGTAATGCATTTTTCGGCATTTAAATCTTTTTGAGTCTGTTTTTTCTTCTTGTTTGTGGTTGATAAACCTTCGTCTTCGTTTCTCCAGCGGCCTACTTTTGCGTATAACCATGCATATTAATTAAGCGTAGAGCCAGACATACCAATGAAAATCTCCTAGAGCTCTTATAAAATGCTTAAATAAAATGCGCATCGTCCAGACAAGCGGTGAGAAAGGTAACAGGCACCACGTGATCAAACCCATGCTAGGGTTGCCAAGTCCGCCTTTATCCCGCGGGGTTTGGCTACTGTTGGCATATTGCTAAAATATGCATGTGTACATATTATATTTGCTCTGAAATATTGTCTCATATAATTCTGCCCGACTGATACATTATCATAGTGAGACCGTGTGCTATTTTGACAGTGATTTGTGGCGTCATTTAAGTGTACTGCGCCATTTTATTTGTAACGTTGCCAAATTCAGGGCAGATCCCTCTTGAGAGCCTCAGAATTAGAAAAAGAAACGTTTATTTAGCCACAGATAATTTTGGGACGGGTAGTAATCAGTTTACGGTCATTTTTAATTTCTGTACTTGTACTTGTACTACACCCTCATTCACTGTTCCCTACATTAGGTCACTAATTCAGTTCACTAGGAGTGAATGAAAACGAGTGGACACTGAGTGCACCGGAAGGACCGCCGCTTTTGCATAGTTTGTGCTTGCTGTTTATTAATCATTTGAAACTAGCAAACCAGCAGCTCCGGTAGTAAGGTTAAAGGATTTATCTTGAACGCTCGTCACGGAAATTATGCAATCAAACAATTGAATAATCAATTCACAATGAATTTATACCTGTGTTGTACATTATGCTGTACGCCGTGGATGAGCGCTTTGGAGATTATTCAGCTGCGGGCGCCATCTTCTGGCGAGACGCGGGAATTCATTCGGTGCGTGACTCTCACGGTGCATTATGGGTATTCTCTAGCCGTTGAGCGTGCACCAGTTGTACACTCGTTTTTGCAGTGCATTGTGGGATTGAATGAGTGCACTCGAGAACGTCCACTATGGTTTCGGACACCACTAAAAATGGCTGTTCCCTCAAATAGTGCCCTATTTAAGGGTATAGGGGGCGATTTCGGACACAGCCAGTGACTCATTGTCGTAAAACTAAGAAAGTGATTCGGTGACATCAAGGCTATAATGTGATTGGTTTACAAAACACAAGTAATACAGGTTAACTGTTAAGGCCTGATTTTTTTTGGGGGGGGGGGGATTAAAATAAAACATCCATCGAATAAAGAATTTAACATTTAATTTAAAAAATATTACTTTCTATTGACTTTTCATATATCCCAGAGCAGAATGTACATATTGAGGTTGACCTTTTCAGGTTGTAAAAATACAAAAATAAATAAGAGACCTCATTCATCCTCCAAGGAAGTGATGTCAGCTTGTGATTTAATTGTTATTTCATTTAGCCAGATTTTAATTTAAAGCGCAAGTAGTCACAATAACAAAGTGGACAGTGATTTGAGGGACTCGCGGAAAAACCTTTATTTAATTACAGTTGTCAGTCCAGAAGCATTGCAGTGTGTTGTTAGCAGAAGGAAAAGTGTAACTTGTATTTAAATTACAAACAAAAGTGAGCAAAGAATGCTACTTTTAGAATCACCGAGGCTGTCAGTCATGGATTATGAAGATGTCTACACTGCATTACACTTTACATTGTGTTTACTGGCTGTTATTCGTTACGAAATGATTGAACACAGTGAGCTCTTTTTGAGTGGACGCACTACTAACTATCTTAAACGCCTCTGATTGGTCATTGTGTTCAGCGCTCACTCTGTGATTGGCTACAGTGCTCAAAGCTGTTGAACACGATGTAAACAGAAACCTTTGATGCTCTTTACAGGGCACTCGTGGTGCGTTCAAGTCATGTCGGATAGATCGTATTTACGAGTTGAACGCACATGAACAACACCACAAAGTCGTTATTACGAGTGGGAAACTCGAAATTTTCTTTAAGCCCCGAGATTCCGAGTTGGGGGCGTGTCAATGAGAAACATGGCGGAATCGATGGATGCAACGTCTGTAGTTGACGGTCAATTTTTGTTGAAATTGATAGTTGTACTATAAACTTTAATTGGTCATGTTCTTGTTACGCAGCTGAAATCCAAGTAAAAAAATGCAGACCCTGTTGTATTTTCTTGTAATTTATTAAAAGAAGGTACACCGCCATCTTGTGCCGACTAAACTGACTTGAACGCGCCCGACGTCGTAATTACGACTTGTCAACACGTAAGTACGAATGTCCCAGGAGGACTTGAACGCAGCATCAGACACATACAGCATTTGAAAGCAGTACCTATCAGCCGTCACTATGAGTGAAATTGCCTTACTGTCTTTATAAGCTGAAATTTTAACAATCTAAATGTTTTTCCATCCTCCACATCAAATGCGAGTAGCCGTGGATTCTCGCCATGAGCACGTCTTTTCTGGTGGCCATAACCAGAAATCATGTTTGAATGTTTCAATTGAAATATCACTTTTATCTATTTCTCACCTGCCGTTCACACTGTATAAAATCATTTTCACAATTTTTCTGTGTCCCTACACACCTCAGCTCCCGTGTTCCTGGAAAAGTGGGATGCACTTAGTTTAATTTCCCGCCAGAAGAGAAGCAACGCGGGTGATGAAGAGACTAAACTCCCTGCCAACCTCGAGAGGGAGTGTTTAGAGGAAGTTTGTGATTACGAAGAAGCAAGAGAAGTCTTCCAGGATAATTATCGCACAGTGAGTCTGAATCTTAACCTGAATTCACCCGTCTAAACTAGGGGTGTGTGATATTTATCGTTTGTGATGAAATTGTAATTATTGGTTGTGCAACGACGTGCAAGCTGACATTATTGAGTATGTCATTTACTTTGCACAAAGCAAGCAAAAACACCTTGATAGTGCAAATGTCTTTGATTTTATATAAATAAACAGTAAGTTAACAATTTGAGTTCCATTTTGAGATGCAATTCTGTTAATATTTTGCCAACAAAAAAATGTTGTTGACCACAGCAGAAGTGGCCTGTTTACACCTGGTCACTATATGCGTTTTTTTTCTGATCGGATAGCTATCCGATCGTGAAAAGACCAGGTATAAATGCCCTCCGAAACGCATTCGAGATGCATTTAAATCTGATCGAATTTAAAATTTTTAAAATTTTACTCCTCCCAAAATATTAAAATTAAAATTAAAAATTAAAAGTAAGTCACAGACGCTCAACACACAATCATCTTCATTAAAGGTAGTGAGACTAATCTATCTTTCCAGGGCTGATGTCGCGCTCTCTCCTGTTGCAGTATTTGATCTTGAAATTAGCTGATAATGAATAAAATGCAGCACTTATCTGTTGCTTTTGTTAACGTGAACTCCGTTAAATTTGCATATAGCACGGGAATTGAAGACCGGATTTATATCCGTTTTTGTGAAGACACATTTATGCGGCCAAGTGTAAATGGAAACGTTTTATCAAAGCAGATAGATATCCGATGAGAGAAAGCGCATGAAGTGACCGGATGTAAATAGGCCCATAGTGGTGTTTCGTTACTGAATGAATCGTTTGAATGAATGATTCAATGACTCGGCTCATTAAGACACTGACTAGTTTTCTTATAAAGTATCACTTCACGTCGGCGCCCATAGCCTTGTGGTTAGTGTGTCGACATATAGCGCAACTGCGCTCACGGCGACCCAAGTTCGAATCCCGCCTCGAGGTCCTTTGCCGATCCTGCTCTCTTCTCTCCTCCCAGTGCATTCCTGTCAGCTCTCTACTGTCCTCTAACAATAAAGGCATAAAAAAGACCATAAATATAGCTTAAAAAAATTTATCATTTCGCGTTTTTAAAATAATTTCAGTTTAAGGACGCAAATGTTGCCTTGTAGTGGAAAAGTTCATTTCTGTCACGGCTGAGAACTAACCACTGCACAGAATATGAAGATCTACCTAAACAAAATCCTAAGCCTAAGCCATCCAAGATACCAGCACAAAACACACGCTCAGTATATTTTATTATTATCATTATCAAAAAAAATTGAGAAGTCATTTGTGTGAATATCGCACACTTCTAGTCTACACGTTTAATATTACTACTAATATTCACAGTTGCACTCGTAATTATTTACAGACTTAAATGGATTGTGTTTTTGTTTCTTTTAAAGGACATCTTCTGGTCTGTCTACATTGGTAAGTTGTGAATGTTGCATATGCATGATGGTCATGTGAGAAAGTCAGGTGTCATCTGTTTTTCCAGATGTCTCCAGTCCTGGAGACCCACCTACCTAGTTAGATGTGTTAGACTAATTAAAGCACCTGGTTCAACTCAACAGCTGTTTAGTGTGTTGAATGGACTGGAGTTGGGAAACCCTGCATTTCAGGTACCTCAATGAGATGAATATAGATAAGTGGAATCAGTTGTTCCACTTGTTGCCCTGATGCAATCAAATTGATTAAAGAAACTAAAGAAATAAATATAATACATTGGACCTATTCCATGTCCAGGTCAGCTGGTTATTAGATGAAACTAACAACAGTTAAGAAGTATGTTGGATTTCATGGGAAAGCAGTTGATTATATAGTTATATAGCAATCATCATAAAACAGTATTGTACATGGGATTGCTACGATTGACCAATCATAATCAAGCCTTCCAGAGAATCATGTACTAATGCTCAAGATACGGTGTATTCTGATTTGATACATTTATAGACGTATAATGTTTTAAGTGTGTGACATGCATCATCTCTGATGTTGTTTTACATGCTAGATGGTGACCAGTGTTCTGAGCAGCCATGCAAAAATGGAGCCATGTGTTCAGATAGTGTGGGGGGCTTTGACTGCATTTGTAAATCAGGCTTTTTAGGAGTCCACTGTGAGACAGGTATGTAACTGAACCCTCATCTTGATTGAGCTCTATTTAAAAAGTACACATTAAAGGGATCAAGAAACAGAAAATTAAAATGTCCAGAATTAGGCTTTCTACCCTTCTGAAACACCAGAATTTTGTAATCGACCCAGTTGTGATTTCCCTCTACACATCCCTTAACATGTAAATCAAGGAGGTCTACCTTTAAAGGGGTCATATGATGCGATTTCAATTTTTCCTTTCTCTTTTGAGTGTTACAAGCTCTTGGTGCATAAAGAAAATCTGTAAAGTTGCAAAGACTAGTCTTAAATCCAAAGAGATATTCTTTTTAAAATTTAAGAGTCAACCACGCCTACATAAAATGTCTCGTTCTAACACGCCCCCACATTGTCTACGTCACTGTGTGGGAAGATTTTGCATAACGCCGCCCAAATGTTCACGCAAAGAAAGAAGGCGTAACTTTTATTCTCGCTGTAGTATTGATGCCGCCACCGCCATGTCGTGAAGGCACTGTGTGATTCGTTGTGAAAGCGAAACTACTTTGTTTGGTCTTCCAAAAGAGGACGATATCTGCTTCATCCTGCCTGGAGCTGATCCGTGCTGGTCGCTGAGAAAATACAACAACTTTGCGCTGTGGATCGACGGATCGGCTTTCACCGTCGACGAAGCAAAGTCCAGCCCGGGGTCGTCACATGTGGTTGCCGCAAGACCTCTGGACGCTCCTTCGTTGAATCCGCCGCCTCTGCTCACTCTAGTCCTCCGGCCGTTCCTCACTCTAGCCCTTGGCCTCTGCTCACTCTAGGCCGCCGCCACGTGTTGCCGCTGTGTGTTTCGTTGCGAAAGTGAAACTACTTTGTTTAGCCTTCCAAAAAAGGACACGACTAGAAATCAATGGTTAAGTTGTATTACAACACTGTTCCAGAACACTTCAACCCAAATATTCAAAATTGTCCAGCACATTTTATGGAAGACTGTTTACTGATCCTGGTAGAGTAGACTACAATGCCGGCTGTTCTGACTCACAGACTGTAAGTAAGTTTTTTATATTTAAAAGATTTGCCACTGACGATTCAAACGTGAGTTTTGAGCAGTGTAGAGTATGCTTGTTGTTTGTCTTTTCTCCCATCACAAATGCAGACATGGGTTTTATGTTTACGTGGCGCGATGCAACGAAACACATAAAAAGACAGTATAAGTCAATATAATCCATAATTATGTCCCCACTGGATGCAACGAATGCCTAGTTTATAATAGGTTTTCATGTTTTTGAATCATCGCTCCGGCCTGACTGGGCATCATCACAATATGGTACGGGGCGTAACATTTCCGTCACACACTTGAGGTATTCGGCCAATTATAATGCACTGGATAGCTGGCCAATCACAGCACACCTCGCTTTTCAGACTGATGAGCTTTGTAAAAATCTACGCGTTTCAGAAAGGCGGGGCATAGAGGAGAAACAATAATGTACAGTATGTGGAAAATAATGTTTATGCAGTTTAAGGTTAAAAAGACACA
This sequence comes from Sinocyclocheilus anophthalmus, assembly GCA_018155175.1. Lineage (NCBI taxonomy): Eukaryota > Metazoa > Chordata > Actinopteri > Cypriniformes > Cyprinidae > Sinocyclocheilus > Sinocyclocheilus anophthalmus. Next base: position 89,496 of record JADLZN010008318.1, on the reverse strand, counting down.
TTTCATTACACCAAATACACAAAATAATGATCTTTTTAGCAACATCATATGACCCCTTTAAACTGTGGTGAGAACTAACCGGTACTCATTCTAAGTACGGCCTTTGATACAATCTCGTTTAACATCCTCCTAGACAAGCTGGACTTCCTTGGAGTAATGGGCACAGGTCTGTCTTAGTTTATCCACTGGTGTTCCCCAAGGCTCAGCTTTGGGCCCTCTTTTATTTACTATTTGTCTATTGCCCCTTGGAACATATTTTTAGGAAGTACGACGTTCATTTCCACTGATATGCTGATGACGCTCAGCTTTATCTATCTTCTATGTCTTCCCTCCACCTTTACTGTTCAGCTGTTAGCTGAAATTAAAAACTGGTTATCCTCTAATTTACCACTAACTCAATAGTGGTATAACTGAAATCTTACTAGTAGGTACAATATCTACTTAGGCTAAATCTGATAGCCTCTCAGTGACTATTGACCTGTCTATAGTTTTTCCATCTATGCTTGTTAAAGTCTCGTTGCCCTTCATTTGTGTAATTCCTTTCCCTTGGACATCATATTTATGATTTCACATGTACTAAGCAATATTTTATTCCTCAGTGTCTAAATGCATGTTCTGGTATGCTGTTTATTGTTGTTATATTAATATTCTTAGGATGACTTTTTAAGGTGAACTGAGTGTCGTGAAAGGTGCCTGTAAATAAATGTAATGAATAATGATGCTGAGGTCTGTCAACAACTCATGCCTGTCATGTCAGTCACAAGAGCATAAATTCAGTGCAGTAAAGTGAATCCAGAAAGATCTGAAAATGCATTTCATGACCCTTTCAACAAAATTATGACATACAACACTTAACATTTAGTTTGACCTGCTAAATAGGGCTTGAAACTCTAAAAAGTTCACCACTGGATAAGAAATTTTAGTATTTCTCAATTGTATTTATTACATGATGCTGAATGAAGTTTGTTCTTGTTCTCACTGATTCTTTTTTTTCACATCTAGATCAAACGGTATGTGTAATCGATAAGAGCAAAGGGTGCAGTCAGTTTTGTAAGCCGGGCTATCAGTCGTACGAGTGCTCGTGTGCATACGGCTGGAAACTGCAGCAGAGAGAGAAGTGCGTGCCGGCTGGTGAGTCCCTTGCGCCTCTGTCTCACAATCAGTTTATGAACAATGCACAAACAGGTTAATGCAACAGCTGATGATTGCAGATGAGTTGAGAAATTGTACTGATCACGAAACGTTTTGTTAATGTTGTAATAATGTTTTGCATTATTATTATTAAAATAATATAAACAATTATTTTGCAAAAGTAAACAAAAAATGGGGGGGGAAATTCAGTGTTTCAATAAAGCAATGTTTTATAAGCATTATGTACGTATGTACTATCTTTTTGTTTAATACTTGCCTAGATATTGGTTATATTTTAAGAACACCAAAATAAATTTACAGTGGAACCATATCTAAGTGCATATTTTACCATGGTGTGAATACAGAATGGGATTTGTTTAGTAGTGATTGGGGAGAGAAATGGTCAACCAGGATAGGCTCTTTCCATTTGAAATGGTCAAAAACAGCCCTGCTTACAGTGTCTCACGTAAGATTAGCCTATATCAGTAAATTAGCTTTGTAAGGGAAACAGGTCAATTTAGATACCCTATTAGGTTTTAATAGGGAATTTGGTCAGAATCACTCTTTTACGGCTGACCATCTAGCCGGCCAGCGATTCACTGAACGAGCCGTATAACATCAACTCTGCAATGGATATTAAAATCCAAAATATAGTGAAAACTAGTGGTTCAACGGATCACAAATCTCACGGTTCGGATCATAGTACGGTTTCTGAGCCACGGATCGGATCGTTTTTCGGATGAGCAAGAAGAAGAAGAAAAAAAAAAACATTGTAGCTTTGCTTTCCATAAGAAGGATACCACAGTAAAAACTCTTAGCCTAAGAAAGTTCAAACATTATTAAAGAGACAAGTGAACAGCCAGTAAAAATAAGAACAAATAGGCTACACAAATTACAAACATGGATAAATTCAACAGAACAGTGTAACAAATAAGGTCGGTAGTATTCAGATATAGAAATGTAATAATTAAGTGTAAAATAAAACTGCATAGTGTTCACTGTATAAATTAAAAAAATAGATTCATCTGTCAAAAACGTGTTTTGTGATTTGATGAGCATAATGACAGCAGCAGGTATTATTAGGCTGCTGCCCCTTTAAGACCTGATGCATGGATCTAATATAGCCTAACGACACATCTGATTTCTTTCTCAGCTGTTCTCGTTCACTTAAGACACAACAGACTGCATTTGCCACAATGATTGTCGAGATTGGTATTTTGTCATAATTTTGTGTATATATGTGTCTGTTCAAAGGCAAGGAGTGAATGAGATAGGAAAGATGGTTCAGTTCGGTGTTCTCGCGCAGTCAAACGAGTAACGAATTGAAAACAGCGTGCGAGTAACGAATTGAGTTCCATTTCGCCTTTTCTTTCGCTAGAATGGTTTAAAATCACTTGCGTGTGTAAACACGTACAATTTATAAACTTTCATTCTATTATGGTTCAATTAGCATATATTCGCGGATCACATGAGTGAGGAACCGTGGGGCTTGGTCGTACGGAATCACGGATCAACTACGAGCCGTTTAACCACTAGTGAAAACACTATTAATTAGCACAGTAACAAGATCGGCAGTTTAAGACATTAACTTGTAAGCACGAAACACAAGATACTTCTCTTTTCAATATAAATAAGACTTTATTGGATAAATCTAAGACAATATAAACTAATCTAACACATAAACACACGCACTCACACATTCACACAAGTTGCAGAAAGAGAGAAAGTGAGGAAAGAATGAGTTTAAGAGAATGAAAATGTGAAATCCCAAGTTTACAGCAATATGTGCAATTGCATAGATCTGAACACCCATCAATCACTTAACCCGAATTGAGTTCAAATGCACCAGTTCAGCTAGAATCTGAAGGTAATTGCGTCGCTTGTTTAGGGGGTTCCCTTGTTGTAGTTGCTGAAAGGGGTTTCCCGAGGTTGCTGATTGGCTGGAAGTTCAGTAGTCGTTGAAGTGACGTCTTGGGAAGCCAATGGTTGGGCGTGTGCTGAAGATGCGGAGTTGTGGGCTGGTTAAAGTTTTGAGGCGGTCACAGACTCGAGATGAACCCGGAGACTAGGGTTGTGACGGTGAGGAAATTTTCCTACCGGTTAATCGACGTGTGACAACAACGGTAATAACGGTATCACCGTGGGGGCAGGGGCGTTTTCTCTTTTCCTCGCTTTCCTTTGCTTTTAAATCGCTTGTAAAAGCGGCATGCGCATTTTACTTTCACTTCAAATTAGCGGACCAATTCTGTTGTTGTGTTTTTTTTTTTTTTTTTTTTTTTTTTCTTTTGGTTTTTTTTTTTTTTTTTTTTTTTTTTTTGTTTTTTTTTTTTTTTTTTTTTTTTTTTTTTTTTTTTTCTTAGGACACAAAGCAAAGTGTTGTGTTTTTTATTTCGTTTGAATTTTCCCTCTTTTCCTAGCTTTCCTTCCCTTTTAAATAGCGTAAAAGCACCGTACACATTTTACTTTCACTTTCGAATTAGCGGCAGTTCAGCATCAATTACTTGAATGCAACAACAAAATACAACGTCAAACTCACTTTAGCCTATATATAAAACATATAACTTTTAATAACAAAACAAATAAAAAAACACCATGCTATAGGGCAGGCTATGCATAAGACTAAACTTACATAAAGTTTAAATAGGTATACAAAACTGGAAATAGGCTAAGCAAACTTGTATAATATATAACCAAATAAATAAAAAACGTATGATGTTTATTAGCAAAACGAGTAAGAAAGATTGGAGGCATTGCATTCACTTTGATGTCAAATAAAATAAATAAATGACACAAAGTTTAAATAAAGCAAAAATCAGCAAACAATGTGGAACCAATTAAATAAGAAACAAATGTTTAAAAAAACCTTCGAAAATCACCTTAGATAAACAGCAAAATCAACAGGATTTACAAAATCCAAAATATTGCCAAACAGGAGCTTTTGCATCTCATTTCGAAACTAAATAATCCGTGATCGTTCTTGTCTGTCTCACTCACTCTTCTTGTCAGTCAGCTCGTCTCACTCTCCTCACTGGAGAAATTAAGCCTGATCTGTTATGCGACTGTCGTTCGGCACGCTGCACTGAGCAGCCGCGTTCAGTTTTTAATTGTAGTGTCTGTTCTTTTACTGAACTAAATGATTTTTATTACTATAAAAAAATCAAAACGACGGTGGGGGTCGGTGCCACGGTGTTGCGGCTTAACATCGGTATCACCGTCAGCACCGTCTATCACGGCAAGCCTACCGGAGACACGGCGTTGCGGCAAAACTTAACTCGGAACACAAAACTCTCAACAGAAAAGAAAATAAACTGAGGGAAAGAAAGAGAATAAGAGTGTGACGAGACTAGATGGATGGTTTTCATGATGTACGAAGCAGCTGGCATGTAAGCCAGAGAACGCTCAAAGTGCGCTAATAAAAAGCAGCTCTGGCAAAAAGCATGGCTAAAAGCCCTAATGCAAAAAGCGATGACTAAAAGCAATGGCAAAAAGCATAATTTGATGGTGTCCTGAGTATTAAACCGGGCTTTTGGACACATCCCAAATAGTGTCTTGACCAATTATACATTGTCTTAGCTCGGGGTGTTGCTATGTTTCTCCTCTCAATACATAAATCGCACAAATGTGAAGAGACATAGCATTTTTATTCCTTTTCCTCAGGCAATTGAATCCATTCAAGCTTCATGTGTGCTAGCAAGTGCATTTGGGAAGTGTTAATTCCAGAGTACAATCAATGTCAAATAATCACTAAGTACACATTTATTTTTCTCTTTAGTAACGTTTCCATGTGGAAAAGTGGCAAGTTTGAGTCAGCGGGGCCAACGTCGGACAACTAACATACAGTCAGACTATCAAGGACTCGCCTGCGGCCCAGAAGAGTGTCCCTGGCAGGTGAATAAACCACACTTGATCCTCCAGACATCATGTTTGTTGTTTACGTACACACTGCAAGTTGATGAAAGTCAGAGCCAATCTGCAGATTTGAGTTCACAGATTTCATAGAAAATCACGTAGCGTATGCTGGTCACAGATAGCTTCAGACAGTGTTTCTTCTGTAACTATTTAAAAATTCGGCAAGTGTATGATGACTAGTGTTTTGAAAAATCTGTTCAGACTTTAATAGAGTATAGTGTATTCCAGCCTTAAAGGGTTCGTTCACCCAAAAATGACAATTAGCCCATAAATTACTCACCCTCAAGTCATCCTAGGTGTATATGACTTTCTTCTTTCAGACGAATCCAGTCGGAGTTATATTAAAAATTGTATTTGATCTTTCAAGCTGTTTAATGCCACTCAGCGGGTGTTGCATGCATCAGTCCAAAAGAAGTGAAATAAAAAGCGCCCATCCATAATAAAAAAAAAAGTGTCTCACACGGCTCCGGGTGGTGAACAAAGGCCTTCTGTAGTGAATGCATGCGTTTTTGTAAGAAAAATATCCATATTCAAAACATAATAATCACTTTAATGTAGCTTGCGCCAACAGTTGTACACGGAAGCAGCTCCGGGCGGTTGACGTATGAGGTCAGCATTGCTTTTGGGTGAACTAGCCCTTTAAGTCGTTTATATCTACTTGAATTAAGTGCTGTTAGAGTTGAATGAGTTAGAATTCGTCCGCCGCTTATAACGGTGCGTTAAATCCAACAAAGGCAAGGTCTAATGTTCCACATCCAAATTTCGAGCAGTTTTTGAAACACCCGTATTCTGTACACACACAAAACAATAATTTCAGACACTCACTCTCACATTTAGATGCGGTGGTAACTTTACAGTGTGCAGGTACTTTACACTGTGTACATGTACTCATTTTTTCAAAGGCGATGCTGCGACATGGATTGGTTGGTTTCTGCAGTGGGGTGATCTTCAAAGAGAACATGGTTCTCACCACGGCCCAGTGCGTTATGAGGTACAGCGACTTTCAGGTGGCGGTGGGTGAGTGCCATTTATGTTTTCAGAGCAATTTCATGAAACACGTTGAACAGTGGTTTCCTAACATGCTACAAAACCATTCCTTACACTCTACAGGTAAAAGGGTGACCTCATTCGAAGCAGGAGAGCAGACGCTTCAGGTAAAGCAGGTGCACATCCACCCGCTCTATGTTGAGGGCAAGCCTGACCATGACATGGCTGTAGTAGAGCTGACGCAGAAGATCGTCTTCAAGAAGAGCGTGCATGCAGCCTGTCTGCCCGAGAGAGACTTCGCTGACAGTGTGCTCATGGCGGGCGACTACATGGGTGTCATCACCGGCTGGAAGAAAGTTTCCGGTGCAACGGATCTTGAAGGGAACCTCATGTTAAACCACCTGTCCTATGACAAACTGCTGGTTTGCTCGCAGCGCCACTCTGGTCAGGTTGGTGGACGTGTCAGTATTTTATGGGGTTCCCATGGTCACGAAAAACCATTTAGATAATTGTTTCCTCATTATCAACCTTGTTATCATGCACTCATGCAATTGTATATTATCCAAGCATCAAGACATAAAACTATCCATGGTCTTGGTGTAGAGGACTCTCAGAATAATAGTAAACGTACAGGTGGATCGACCTAGGGTTTCTAGGGCTGCGCAATTAATCGAATTTCTAATCGCGATTACAATTAGGGATGCCACAATTACGTAATCGTTCGAAGCGGCAATTAATCGTTCAAAGTCCGCTCATGTTATTATCCGTGCTTAAGATGCGTTTTTTCTTTCTACATGTTATCTCAAGGGTTTTTCACATTATTTTAGTTTTTGTATAACATTATAATACCACTCATATTTTTACTTTTTTATCATTTAAAGAAGAAACCAACCCGATGTATGTTTGACATTTGAGGCTTAATACTATAGAAAAGCACTAAAAGTTTTTCAGTTAGAGTGTTTTCAGCTTGTTTATTTTCGTATAAAAATGCGGCATGCCGTTGCATCAAACAATGGTATAAACGTCATTCAATGTAAATGGTGATAATCGTAATTAATAATCGCAATTACAATTTCAAGGGAATAATCGACAATTATGATTTTTGTCATAATCGTGCAGCCTTACTTTCTTCAGTAGCCAGGGTTTTTCCAATTCAGTAAAATTCTTGCCGACATTGCTAAAAATAAAAAAACGGGTCAATGCGTTAAAACTCTAAAGGGCCGACAATGGATGATGGTGAGATGCTACAGAGATGATGATGATAACAAAGAATCAAAACATACAAGTTAGCTAGCTTTGGGCAACAACTGTCACAGCCAGGGTCAATATTTGCATTTGCAGGTATTAAAAACATCTCAAAAAGTCTGAATTTTTGCGCTTCCACAAATGAAGGCCTCAAAAAGTATTTAAAAGTCTTAAAATCATATTATCCGTGCGTACTCAGCAAAAAAAACGATATCTTCCTCAGTATTTTCGTCTTGTTTTCGGAGTTTATGGTTGAAACAAGTACAAATATCTGCCAGTGGGGTGTGAAAATATTTCGCATTTGAATTAAGTTGATTTTTCTGAGCTCATTGGCAGATATGTGCTTGTTTTCATCATAAGCTCACTTAAGGTTTAATAAGGTGAAATTATTCCTTATATATTCTTTACTTGTAGTCTTAAAGGATTTGGTCTTAAATTGACTTTGATATAACCCTAGAAACCCTGGATTAAGCTCTATTAACATTACTAGAAAACATTAAACTGTATGGAAAAACAGGTTACTTATGTAATCATGGTTCCCTGAGTAGGGAACGAGACACTACGTCCTCTAGGGGTCGCTATGGGAAACTAGCGGAGCAGTTCGAGTTCCCCTGAACGGGAACGTCTCAGGTACTTATATAAACCATGGTCCCTGAGTAGGGAACGAGACACTGCGTCCTCTAGGTTTCCCATAGCGAACCCTAGAGGACGCAGTTCGAAGTTCCCATGAAAGGGAACCTTGGATTTCCGAAGCCCCTACACAGATAGATAAGGAGTGGAGCCTAGACAGCTTTTCAGGTCTGATTGGTTTGATTAATATTGATGTCTTGGGATTACCTGGTGCACAAATTGCTCGAAATAAAAGGGGGGGACAGAGGAAAGGAATATACAGCATGAATATCAAAGATATTTAAAGTAGATGCATATAACTGAGTGCTTTTATTTTGTCTTCAGGTCACCAACAAAATGGCGTGTACTATGCCTCGAGCTAAAGCAGACTGCATCTTGGGACACGGCAGCCCTTTGCTCACGCTGTACAGAGAGGTGTTCTTCCTCACCGGCATAGTCAGCCAGCCTTCAGGAACCGACTGCAAGAACGGTTATGTCTTTCAAAAAGTGTCCCGCTTCTTGCCATGGTTAAACACATTCATGCGCCCATAATGGAAGAGAAAAGAATGAATGCACAATACATTTCTACCCTGTTTTTTTTTTAGTTGACATTGCCTTTGTTCCCACTTATACTCAACAAATTATAAATGTTAGAAAAAGTCGGCGTTCGTCAGAGGGGGGTTTTCCAGAAAACAAGGTTAACTTGCGTGTACCCTGAACTCTTGGTTTGATAAGCCCAAAACTTGTTTACTCAGGGTGTGACTGTTAATACAGCGTTATAATTTAGCTTAGCCATTTACGTGTCTGTGACAAGGTGAGATGTATCTATGAGTTACATTATGAGTCCTGTAGCAAATAAACACATCCTTTTAATTGCGGAGCTGTAAACATGAGATGAGAAAATGTTGGTTTTAAGATTTGTAAGGTAAAATAAAATGAGCATTCGATTGTTATAATAATGCTATGCATAATAATATGTGACCCTGGACGACAAAACCAGTCATAAGGTCAAATTGAGGTTTATACATGAAAATTATACATTGAAATTATACATGAAAGCTGAATAGATAAGCTTTCCGTTGATGTGTGGTTTGTTAGGATAGGACAATATTTGGCCGAGATACAACTATTTGAAAATCTGGAATTTGATGATTTCTCAAAATATTGAGAAAATCGCCTTTAAAGTTGTCCAAATGAAGTGCATATTACTAATCAAAAATTAAGTTTTGATATATTTACGGTAGGAAATTTACAAACTATCTTCATGGAACATGATCTTTACTTAATATCCTAATGATTTTTGGCATAAAAGAAAAAAGGATAATTTTGACCCATACAATGTATTTGGCTATTGCCCCGCCCCCCCCCCCCCCGAAAAAAAAATTGAAACCATCACAGAAATTATAATGGTTTCCACTACAAATACCCATTTACACAGATCACTTTTAAATTAACCCATTAAAAATGGTTTTTCCTGTAGTTGTGTTGGGGACATGCTCCATTGGTATTGGGGTTTAAAGCCTGGGGTGTTGGTTCACCAATAGAAGGTGACCAGTTACTAGTAGAGACCAATAGGCACCATTACAGTTTCCATTAAAATCAGTATAATATCCATAATAACTGGTAAAACCATTACAAATTCTGTGATGGTGTCTATGGTTTATTTTAGCCGGGGGATGCGCATGCGGTGAAGCTGTGAGCAGTATGTGTTCAGAAAGTAGGATATTATAACTACCGTACTTAAATACCCTGAGCGTCGCGTCAGTTTTTGGAACGGAAAGCTGAGTTTTTCTGGAAAACCCCCTCAGAAGCGATCCGATTCGTGCTGTAGGTCCTGAACTTTTCCTGTGGTAGATTAGCAGAGGCTGAGAACGTTTTCACATTCTGATTACAAACGCATTTTGTTTTCTTTGAAATAGCATGCACTGATTAATCTTTCAGAGTAACACAATGAATGTGTATTAAAGGGGTCTTGATACACATTTTTAAAAATTATTTAAGTTCCTGACATGCATTGTTAAGTCAGGTTTTTGTGTGTGTGTGTATCAAATCACTGCTAAATTAGGTGTATATGACCATTGTATTACTAACTGACCATGAGTAGTGCAGATGGCATAAATAAGAAACTAAAGCCAATTACAACTAGCTTTCTATAGACAATTTTAAGCTTGACTTTGGAAATGAATGCGCCAACAAAAACTGAACATCTGCTTGAGTTAACCTTGACTATGTATTTTATCATAAATAATAGTGTGTTTATTGGACAAGTGACTCCTGGACATAAATAAAAAATAGTATTAAATAAAAGAGAAACTGAAGTCTGTCTTAAGATGCTGATATTTCACACACAAACTCGATGACAGCCTCAAGCTGCCATGCTGGCAAGTAACAAAAAAGCCTTCCTTATACATTAACATGTGCATCTCTCAGTTTAGGACATGTATAAATATATTGTCGTATGTCATTATACCTCAAACATTTCAGGGTGTTCTGAATCAATGTATTTTGTCAAGTGAAGTGAACTTCAATACAAATGTCTGGTGCTGATGTACTTTAATAGTGTTTCACGACACTTCACTGCAATTATAACACTATAACAGTTACCTAAGAAGGTAACAGATCAGACAAAGGAAAGGAAGTGACGTGTGGCCAAGTATGGTCACCCATACTCTGAATTTCATGAGTTTATTAATAGCCACCAAGACCACTCACTGACTTGCATGACAGTTTTCTTGTCAAGAATTATGTTCATAAATGCTGTTCTTTATCCCAATGGCCAGCAGTTATGGCTGTCCGCTCTCTTCAAAGGAGTCAAGGTGTTTGTCTGTCACTCCAAAGCAGTTCTCTGATTGCTTCTCTCTATGTTAGTTTTCAATGGAATAAGTCATATTCATCCTAAATAACAGATTTGGCAACTTCAGCAAAAATACACTGACGTGTGGATAATCTTATGTTGAACTTCCAATAGTCTGACCTACATTCATCCTCTTTTACAGCTGATTCCACGGAGTAAATCAGATCTTGACGGTCATGGGAGAAGTTAAGGTCTTTGCTTTAGTGAATTAGTTCCTGCATGAATGTAGTTGAACACCTTTATAAGAACTTAGCTGATGTCGTCTTACCAAAACTCAAAACAAAATCCAGCTCAGTCTATGTTTATATTTGTCATTATAGCATTATAGAATTAAAGCTCAAACGACAGCATATGTAGCACTGTTATTTCCCACAAAAAAAAAAAAAGTTATTTAGACCCATCTCTCTTGTTCTTTAAAGGTTTTCCTTTCTCTTTGGAGTGTTACAAGCTCTTGGTGCATAAAGAAGATCTGTAAAGTTGAAAAAAATAAAGTCTCAAATCCAAAGAGATATGCTTAATAAAAGTTAAGAGTCAACCACACCTAAAACGGCTCGTTCTAACACGCCCCCACATGTCTACGTCACTATGGGGGAAGATTTGCATAACACCGCCCCAAATGTTCACGCATATTCGGTGACCATAAACTCAGTTTTTATGACAGCCACCATTATGTTTATATTTCAAAAAACTAATTGAAGTAGAAATATTATGTAAATGTAACTTTATTATTTTAAAAACCTTCAATATTATAGTAATGTTGTAAAAGTCAATATTATAGTAATGTAGCACCAACTGACTCGTGTATATTTTACAGCATTAGTTGAGAGATTGAGAGACATGTACTGTACCTGATATATATCCAAAATAATAGATATCGAATCGAATCGAATCGTAAACTTGTGAACGAGAATCGATTTGTGAAATTTGTGTCAAAACCCAGCCCCATTGCCGATTGTAGTTGCGATTTCACAGTGAAAATTCCACACACACAAAATCTCAGAAACTCGCGTGATTACACGTCACTTCAGAAACGACAACAAACATTGAGTACGATAGATGTCGTCAGATTGCTCTCTTGGCATGCGCACTCTTTTGCAGTGAAAAACAGAAAACCAAGAAAAAGAATTGTACATTATTGTTCATTACTGTACTTTGGCCTTAAACAAGGCCCCCGAAGAAAGAAAGAGAAAGAAAAAACATGCAAACGCCCCCATAACCATTAACGGCTTTGATGTAGTTTGTAATTACAATGATGGTAGGTAGAGGACAGAATGGGATTCAGGGATCTCCTCAGAATGACTGCAGCAGAATTTGAGGTCCTGCTCACAAAAAGTAGCACCATTAATTACCAAAATAGACACCAAAATAAGGCTTGCCATCACTCTGCAATTTTTGGCAACAGGTTTGAAAATATATAATGCTTCTATTGTCCTCATTTGTAAGTCGCTTTGGATAAAAGTGTCTGCTAAATGACTAAATGTAAATGTAAATATATATTTACTCCAATCAGGAGAACTAATACCCTTATGAAAATCATGGTTAATTTGTGGTTATCATGGTTTAACTACAGTAACCATGTTATTTTGGTGTTATTTGTAGTAAAACCATGGTTAACTTTCATAAGGGAATAACAGAAGTGTTATTGGCTGTGGCATGGCAATATTTTGTTGCAATTTATTGTTTTGGGTTAACAGTAACATAATCCCCAATGTTAAAAGATAGATTTCTTGTACAACCAAGACTGTAAGTTGTTGCTCATTTTGTGACTCACAAAAAAAATCATTGCAAAGTGGTGAGGATGAATTAAGGACTCTGATGTTAAGCCAGATGTGGAGAGGTATATAATTCAGATTTTATGTAAAACAAAATTATGAGGTGTGAGTGATAAAAGTATAGAAGTCAGCTGCGCTTCATTATAATAGATGTATTTAGTTCTGTTTGGTCATTTAGGAGAGTCGTTTACATCCTTCCTCTTCCTATATAGGATTGGGGCGTGTGAGGTCCTTGTCGGCCCTGCTGTGATAATTATTGCAGGACTCATTATAAAGGCATTCGTACTGTTGCCACAGTTGCACAAGTCGATCTTCTTTATCTATTCTCCACTTTGTTGATGCCATGTTTGACGTAAAAGCACGCAACATCCGGTTGGTGATGCTTGCTTGCTCTCATTGGCTATTGCCGGTGTCCAATCAGAGGCGGCCCGATCAAGCGGGTGGAGATGGGTGGGTTTAGGAGATGGGTGGGTTTAGGGGTGGAGATGGGTAGGTTTAGGGGTGGAGCTGTGTGGGTTTAGGGGTGGGATGCGTGTGGGTTAGGGATGGGGGGTTTAGGGGGGGAGATGGGTACGGTTTAGGAGGGTGTGGGTTTAGGGTGGAGCTGGGTGGGTTTAGGAGATGGGTGGGTTTAGGAGATGGGTGGGTTTAGGGGTGGAGATGGGTAGGTTTAGGAGATGTGTGGGTTTAGGGGTTGGAGAGGGTGGGTTTAGGAGAGGGGGGTTTGGGGTGGAGATGGGTTAGGTTTAGGGGTGGAGATGGATGGGTTTAGGGGTGGAGATTGGTTGGTTTAGGGGGTGGAGATGGGTGGGTTTAGGAGATGTGTGGGTTTAGGGGTGGAGATGGGTGGGTTTATGGGTGGAGATGGGTGGGTTTAGGGGTGGTGATGGGTGGGTTTAGGGGTGGAGATGGGTGGGTTTAGGGGTGGAGATGGGTGGGTTTAGGGGTGGAGATGGGTGGGTTTAGGAGATGGGTGGGTTTAGGGGTGGAGATGGGTGGGTTTAGGGGTGGAGATGGGTGGGTTTAGGGGTGAAGATGGGTGGTTTAGGGATCAGGGGGTGGAGACGAGTAGGTTTAGGTATATGTAAGGTGGGAGGAGTTGGATATGGTTCCAACCTCGCCCCCTTGATCTTGTGTTCTGCAGTGAGGACCATCTCTACAAATTCAGTGATTATATTTTCAGACAGATATTTTCAGTGGATAGCATTATTTATTGTTAACTAGAACCTGGTTTGGTCTCTTCCTACATTTAAAACATTACATAAATGTACTGTTTTAAATGTAGGAACAGATTTAACAATATTGTCTTTCTTTGGAACGTTTTCTCCTTATTTCTATTCATTTTCCTGGAATGAACTTGCAATTAGACTCAACTTCTTCATCGCTGGCAGTGTTACAGAATAACTGACCGAAACACTCCGGATCTAGTGGCTGTTTGTGTCCTCCTCCCAGGCGAGAGGAATCGACCCCTCAGTGACCACACGTGTAAGTTTTTAGATCTAGCATATCAAAGACATTATCTGGACAGTGGCCTCATTTCATTGTATAGGGCTCAATTGAATGAGCCATTAAAAACAATGCTGACCATTGATCGTCCTCCAGGGACTTTCTGTGAGTCTGTAAAGCTGGCATTACAGCTAACCGGATCCCCTTGACCTTGGCTGTAGGTCTTTGACTCCTCCCGTGAACGTTCCCTTGCCCTGTATCTCGCTCTCTCATTTGCTGTAGGTATATGAATCCTCCCCTGAACGTTCCCTTGCCCTGTATCTCGCTCTCTCATTGGCTGTAGGTATGTGACTCCTCCCCTGAACGTTCCCTTGCCCTGTATCTCGCTCTCTCATTGGCTGTATGTATGTGACTCCTCCCCTGAACGTTCCCTTGCCCTGTATCTCGCTCTCTCATTGGCTGTATGTATGTGACTACTATGCTCTTTCATTGGAGTAGGTATGTGATTACTCCCATGACGTTCCCTTTCCACGTATATCAATCCTACATGGCTGTATGTATGTGATAATCCATGGAACGTTCCTGCCTGTGATCTTGTCTCTCATTGGCTGGTCTGTAGGGGACCATCCTCCCCCGAACGTCCCTTGCCCCGTCCGTACTCGCTCTCTCATTGGCTGTTGTATGTGATCCTCCCGTGAACGTTCCCTTGCCCTGTATCTCGCTTCTCATTGGGCCTGAGGATGTGACCTCATCAATTGAAACATCCGTGCCTGATCTCGACTTCCATTGGCTGTAGGTATGTGATCCTCCCTCCCTGACTTTCCCTTGCCCTGTATCTCGCCTTTCTCATTGGTGTCTGGATGTGATTCATACACGACGTTCCCTGCACTGTATATCGCTATCTCATTGGCCTGTAGGTATGTGGACTCTCCCCTGAGTTCCTTGACTGTATCTCGCTCTATCATTGGTGTGGTATGTGACTCCGGTCTCTGCTCTCTCATTGGCTGTAGGTATGTGACTCCTCCCCTGAACGTTCCCTTGCCCCGTATCTCGCTCTCTCATTGGCTGTATGTATGTGACTCCTCCCCTGAACGTTCCCTTGCCCTGTATCTCGCTCTCTCATTGGCTGTATGTATGTGACTCCTCCCCTGAACGTTCCCTTGCCTTGTATCTCGCTCTCTCATTGGCTGTATGTATGTGACTCCTCCCCTGAACGTTCCCTTGCCTTGTATCTCGCTCTCTCATTGGCTGTAGCTATGTTACTCCTCCCCTGAACGTTCCCTTGCCTTGTATCTTGCTCTCTCATTGGCTGTATGTATGTGACTCCTCCCCTGAACGTTCCCTTGCCCTGTATCTGCTCTCTCATTGGCTGTAGGTATGTGACTCCTCCCCTGAACGTTCCCTTGCCCTGTATCTCGCTCTCTCATTGGCTGTATGTATGTGACTCCTCCCCTGAACGTTCCCTTGCCCTGTATCTCGCTCTCTCATTGGCTGTATGTATGTGACTCCTCCCCTGAACGTTCCCTTGCCCTGTATCTCGCTCTCTCATTGGCTGTATGTATGTGACTCCTCCCCTGAACGTTCCCTTGCCCTGTATCTCGCTCTCTCATTGGCTGTATGTATGTGACTCCTCCCCTGAACGTTCCCTTGCCTTGTATCTTGCTCTCTCATTGGCTGTAGGTCATCACTGATGTAATTTCCAGTCAAAACACATTTCACACTGCAGGACTGTGAGTCGATGACAGGTCCAGATATTTAGCTGGCCAAATATCTCACGGGCATCAGTGACATGTCGTGATTGTCGCTCGTATGAACAAGCACCAATTTGCCTCCAATTTTGATAATTTGTTGCAATTTTCACAAAACTTTTAGCAATTGAAAATCGGAGCAAAAATTGTGTGTGTGCCCAGCATATTTGTGTCAGAGAGGGTCAGAGAGCTCTCGGGTTTCATAAAAAAATATCTTAATTTGTGTTCAGAAGATGAACGAAGGTTTTACGGGTTTGGAGTGATACGAGGGTGAGTAATTAATGACAGAATATTTTCATTTTTGGGTGAACTATCCCTTTAATCAGGTTAGATGAATAGATTAATTTAAAGCAGATGAAGTCTGGGATAGACTTGCAGTCTTTACGATAGCACACACTGTATAAAGGTCCTAGATCGTGCCATTTCCACAACTTACAACTTTTAAAACTGTTTATTGAAAGTTTTTTGTCTTGGTTGTAAGACGTTTTGCCATCTGAACTTTCGTTATGTAGTTTTGTTTTATTTTTATTATGTAGCCTTGTTTTTACGCCGTCAACATTTAAATATGTCGCTACCCTGACTAAGTTCTACAACATATTTATTTATTACATTTATTACTATTACATTTCTATTTCATGTTGGAATGAGTTGTGCTCCTATCTCTTAGGAAAATGAATATGTAAACATTTTTAAAATCTTTATTACAACACAAACTCTGCCGAGAATAATAACTTAACAATATTCTGAAATGGACAAATCTTTATATTCTCTTTGTTTTTAAACTCGTAGAAATGTTTTATCTGGTGTTATTTACTTACTAATCTATTTATTTGGAAATATCACTGTGCCACCCTCTGGCTGCATTATGCAAGGACACTTTACCTCTGCCAAAATTACATCACCATGCGTTCAGCAAAAAATAAAGTACAATTTGCAATACAATTAATCATAATCTATTGCTAAGACCCAGAATCTGCCCTACCTAAATGTCAAAAAAAAACTTTAAATATTTGCTGTGCATAATTGTTTTTTATTATGTGTTTATTTTCTACATTCTATTCAACCAAGTTGGTGTCTTTTTTAAATATAGCATGTTTTAACTGAATAGAAAGGTTTGTAAACACAGACAATGGGATGGGGGTTGGAGGGGATTCCGGGGCTTGTGTGTGGTGAATGACACGGGGGGCGGGGCTTGTTTGTGGTGAATGACACGGGAGGCGGGGCTTGTGAAGCACCGATGGATCGAGTCAAACAGCTGAGAACGTGCGTGTAAAGCCCGAGGGCACGCAGCAGCAGATGCATTGAAAGAAGAAACGCAGGGACACAGCAGCGCGTTACAACATTTACCCACGAAGACCAAGCTGCTGCGGCACACACATGAAAGATGGTTTGATGAGGACGCCTGGTATTTGATTTCTCTGTCACATCTGATGCACAGAGCAGCCAAAAAAAAAGCAGCATTTTGTCACGGTTTTTATTGTTGATGTTTGGCCTCGTTTTCCCGACTAAACGCACGATTTAGGGAGAAAATCAAATAGCCATTTTTTTTAAATAGCGCGAAGTGGAAGAACTGCGCGTGCCTTCGCCGTGAAAATCAACCGCAGGAGCAGAAATGTGAGCATTTTTCACGCGACCAGCGACCACATCTGATGCTTTAATCGATAAAGGTACGTACGCGTGCTCTGCATTGATTAATAATGCATGCAAAAAAGCAGTTTTATAATAATGTTATTTGACGTGCTTTAAAGGGAGAAAAATTGGATCTGAGCAAATGCAGAAAGGGATGATTTTAGTCGAATTAATTGGCATCAATGCATTGAAACCAGTGAACATGTTTAATTAACAGGAGCGGAAAACATTCCATTGAAAGCGTGTTTGATTTTTTTGTCATCGTGCATTTAATGCGATCAGCCATGTTTCTCGTGTCTCAAGTCCTGCATCTTGAAGATTTGGCATGCTGTAGGGTTGAGCTTACTTGGCAAACTTAACTCTCCAAGAACTGATGGAATGATGGCATTATATATTCGCTGTAATATACCCCAAACCATCCTCTGTCAACAACAACAACGAAAAAGCACCATTCTGCGGTTATTTATATGCACATATTTGGAAAAACATCAATAATTTTAACATTTAAACTATATAAAAATGAAAATTTATACAAAATAACTCAAAAAGAAGTAATGTATACTGTTTACGTAATGATTTCACCCCAGAAAGAAAGTGCATTAAAAATAGTAGTATTTATTCATTAGCCAATACAGTATTATACTATTCACACAGGACATTTTTAGCATTTCCTTCTTACTAATGACTATAACCTTATAATTACAATTTATAACCCACACAACTATCATAGACATACTATTACCATGATAGTCTTAGTTAATCTAGACAAACTTTGCATCATTAAAAGGATTTAGGAATCTCGCTTCAACAAGGCCTTTCGCACCGCAGGAACCTTTTCATAGTACCAGAACGAATTGTGGAACTACCCACTTTTTGGCGTTTTCGCACCGCCGGAACTGGGTGCTTTTTCGAGAACCAAATTAGCTCCCACTCCGGAGCAGGGTCTAACAGGCACAACTGGTACTAATCGTGACGCACGTAGACACCTGATTGCCAAACTCTATGAAACTCCCCTCACCGCCATGATTTAACTTCTGTGTAACCAGACTGTAAACTTGTGTCAACTTCGTTCTCAAGCCTGGAGAACATCTATAGATTGGCGACGCTGAAGTGCGGCACTTGTACAATGTAGCACTGCCATTTGTCGTTGGAGATTCTTAGTCCTCCTTTCCGTTTTTTTCAATCGCTTTACGTATACGTCGATTTTCCATGTCCCATTATTGTGAAACCCGCGAGACACAACAAACACACAGCTCCGATCACGGCGTCCTCCATCCTCCTGTTGTTAATTTTGTTCTTCTTTGTTTCCGTTTTTGAACGCCGCGCACAAATGACGTCGGTGTAGACCGGCTTACATCACTTTTTAGTACACACTGTCTGTGCGAATGCAACTCTTTAAATGGTACTGGGAAATAGTTCGCGCAAAATCGTCCCAGTACTTTAGTACTGTACATTTAGTTCTGGAGCTAAAGCGGTGCGAAAGGCCCTTCTATTAGACTTTTTATGATTTAATAGATTATCAACATATCATCTTAACACACTAATTATTAAGTCCAAACACTTGTGTAGTTGTAAGCCGGTCGACAGTGACGTCATTTGTGCGCAGCGTTCAACAACAGAAACACAGAAGAACAACATTAACAACAGGAGGATGGAGGACGCTGTGATCGGAGCTGTGTTTTTGTTGTGTCTCGCGGGTTTCACAATAATGGACATGGAAAGTAGACGTATACGTAAAGCGATTGAAAGAATGGAAAGGAGGACTAAGAATCTCCAACGACACTTCAGCGTCCGTCCAGCTTATCGCGGTTCTCCATACTTGCGAAATAAGTTGACACAATGTTTACAGTATGTTTACACGGCGTTTTAAATCATGGCGGGTGAGGGCGTTTTCATACGCGTTTGGCCAATCAATGTCTACTTGCGTCATGATTAGTACCAGTTATGCTGGTTAGACCCTGCTCCGGAGTAGGAGCTAATTTGGTTCTCGAAAAAGACAGTCCGGTACTAAAAAGTGCACCTAGTTCCGGCAGTGCGAAAACACCCAAAAGTGGGTAGTTCCACAATTAGATCTGGTACTATGAATAGGTTCCCGCGGTGCGAAAGGCCTTATTGGTTCCCAACCACGTTCCTGGATCCTCCAGCACTAGACATTTAGCATGCCTCCTTTGTCTGAAACACCCATTTCAGGTCTTTGAGCCTCTACTCTGACTAGATCTGAATCAGACCACTGGTCGAAATGAAGCGTTGACGGGGACAAATAAATCCTGCCCATTTTTGCAATATTTGACAAGTGCAAACTGAGTTATTAAAAGATGTAAGAAAGCCATTTTAGCAACTGGACAGTTTAAAGGGGACATAACACACAGTTTCACCCAATCTCATGTTAATCTTGAGTACCTATAGAGTAGTATTGCATCCTTTATATCTCCAAAGAGCAGTAGTAACTTAGTAAGCAACCACGTTTTTTGTTTTGCAAATTTCACTGTGATCATTTCCCAAAATGACATATGTGTGGATATGTTAGGAACTGTGTAAACAGGATGTTAATGGGGGTCCGAGACGGGACAAGACAAATGTAAAGAGGAGAGAACAGATGCACTAGCAGAGAAAATACTGTTCCCTACTATTTGCAATGCTTAAAATATTAGAGGAAAGTTCTAAATACTGAATTGGAGGTGGGGTTTATATGAAGGGAACTGGCTGTCTTCAGAAAAGGCTTGACGACCTTTTATTTCATCTTACCTCTGTGTAGACCAGTGTTAATTATTCGTCAACGACATTTTTTTCACCGACGATAATGAACTAACTCTTTTTGAATGACAAAAACTATGACGAAAATCTATTGACATTTTCATCAACGAATAAAAACGAGACGAAAATGTTAGGGAGGGATAATTTGGGAAGAGATTCATTCAGAGCGAATCTGCTGCGTGGTTCGGAGGTTAGATGCGTACATATGAACCGGCGGGACATAAGCTAACATACACTTGCTGCACGTCTCATAAAACGTAAAAAAAAATTCAATATTTGGGAGTAAGAGAAGAGCAGACATATGGATAAATCTGACGACGCAAGAGAGAACTCAATTCGGTCCGGTTTTCTGAGCGCAGACACTGAAGCACACACACAGAAAGCGCCTCTCACACAGCACATAAGTACCCTTTCGCGTCGCATGAATGGAGAATTACACACAAAATGATGTCGAATTGTCCGTTTTGACGAGTATTCACATAAACACAGTTGATTAAGTGAACGTAAACAGTAGGGAGAACGTGTGTCAGTACATTGCATCCATTGCAGCTGTGCATTCGGTTTTAAAGGGACAGCAGCCTAATTTAGTTGCTATTGTCCGAGTCATTGATGTTAATCAAGCAACAACAAAAAGACAAAATATCATGCACTGCTCTTGCCTGAAAAACTTTAGTAGCCCTAAAGATTAATCTAAATTTATTTATAGAAATAAATATGTCTGCTTGAAAGAATGAAGAATATGGTAAACAATTTGTTATAAAGAATGCATAATTAGCCGATATAACCATTGGTGTTTCATTAATAAGAAGACCATGTTCTTGTTCTTTATGAGAAGTGGTTTTATTTCATTTTAACATAAAGGCATGTTGTGTGTCACCGCAGTTAAATCGGTGATAAAACCTTAATATCAAAACTATATAACGAGTTTGGACATTTTAGAGAAATGCTTAATAAATGCACTGTAACTAAACCCATTCGATTTTAGCCGACTAAATTTACTGCATATTTAGTCGACTAAAACTAAAAACAATTCATATGACTAAAATGACTAAAACTAAAATGACTAAAACTAAATGGCATTTTAGTAAAAAATACTATTACTAAACACTAAATCAAAATTTGCTGTCAAAATTAACACGGGTGTAGACCTGCTTTGTGATAACCAAGGAAACACTATATTGCTATCAAAAGTGAATTTGCATTTTTAGCATTATTTGACAAAGCTGAAATCAGGTCGTTCTTGTTTTGCTTTAAATCTTAAAATTATACAATCTGATTAAAAAAAAAACAAAAAAAAACCTGCTCATGCTACTTTGTTGGATCAAGATTATGCAGCGACTTTAAACAATCACCAGAATCATTCTTGGTCAAAGACAATTTAAGTGAAAATTTTCACACCACACCAAGTTGCCCATGTAATTCTTCATAATTGCAAATAAGCTATTCAAACCACGTAAGAATT
Source organism: Sinocyclocheilus anophthalmus (assembly GCA_018155175.1). Taxonomy (NCBI): domain Eukaryota; kingdom Metazoa; phylum Chordata; class Actinopteri; order Cypriniformes; family Cyprinidae; genus Sinocyclocheilus; species Sinocyclocheilus anophthalmus. The sequence goes on along the minus strand of JADLZN010008318.1, from coordinate 67,950 downwards.
TATTTTTAAATGTGATATGTCAGGCCAATTTTGGTTTTAGCTATAAAGCACAAGCTGGCATGATGAATCCTCAGTGCCAGCCATGCAGCAGAACTGGTGAGAGCTGGATCCTTGTTATGTAAGAGTCGTCGTCGAAAGCAGCACAAAAGAGTGGGAGCAGACTGGATGGGGGTGCTTTCACAAGCCTGTCGCAGGAGAGGGCTAAGCATGGCTTTCATCGCACACATCCACGTTCCCCAAATCACGCCATTTCCTACACCACTATAAATGAGAAAAACGTAAGAGACGTGTATGATATTTCATGTCTGGATGCTGTAACATATCCTAACCTAGTGCGTGACGAGCAGTTATTCTGTCCTCGTTGGCTGTGTTTTGGGATTGATTGTGTTGAGCTACACCCCTCGTTCACACTCAATCACAGTGCTTTCTCTGTTTGCACACTTGCAGTGCGGTGCAGCTGAAGAGAGCGACACGTACCTTATATATTCATGACTACCATGGTGCTTCACTTGGGCTGAATAAATGTGCGCGCGGGGCTACCAGGGTGCAACGTTGTACAAATAGTAACAAGCAATTAATAAAATGCGATGTCCTTTGTTGTAGTCGTGGCCGGTTATGAGAAAAACCTCTCATATAAAACGCAAAAACGTCCCTTACATTTGAATCATTTTATAAAATGCTTTTTATTGAAGTTTTTTTTTTTACTGCAACAAGCATCACTACATGGTTGCTTTTTCTCAATTTCTGTAACACAGACACCGAGAGAGAAACACTGTTCCTCTTGTATATTACATACAGGGATGTTTGAATGACGGAAGGCATGAACATATAAAGTATTGGCTGTGCAGCGCATTACGAGTGTGTGTTCGAGCCCTGTTGTTGAAGAGCTGAGGATCGTGAACACCCCCCACATCTCTTGCTGTTACCATGGCAATCACTGCACAATTACTCATGACATCAGCTTTTCCCTTTTTTCCCACACATTTGGGTTGCATGTGTGAGGGCGAACGCGATGGTGCGGGGGGGGCCGCAGAGTTCAACTTTAAAGAAACCACATCGCTGTTTCGTCTATTTTTTGCCAAGTAAGAGGCGTTGTGGTCAAATCTCAGGTGAACCTTTCTTTAAAATCAAGTAGCAAGATGCATCTGCTTACTGATTCATGCATTGAGGAATCTTATTTATTGTCGTTACGACGCAAAGTGGAGTGCTTAAAACCCCCTTGGCTGTTATAAATTCACTGTAAACTACAGCTTCACGGGGCTTACTGCTTTTATAAAACGGTTATTCCATATACGTAGTAAGGTTTCACAAAAAAAACAGAGCAAATAAAGTGTAATATTAATAAAAACATTATTCTTCAGCCAAACAATATAGTTCCTCAGAAATGGTTGTGGTTCCAACAAAGTGATTGCAAAGCAACACACAATAAATAAAGGTGTGTGTTTGTAGAGTCATTTACAACAGCTTCGAGCGCGGCTCAGCCAATCAGAATCAAGAACCGGAACTCTCCGCTTTATAATGTTATTTTTAAAACTCAAAACTTTGTTAGTCCAAAACAATTTTATTGAAACTAACTTGCTAAATAACTATTTTCCTACTTCCTTTATTTTTTCCTGCTTCAAACGATCCAACTGCTGCCTAGTTGTTTAATGATAGTTTAGTTGCATGTTAACATCAGCTGGGCCTTGTAAAAATGAGAGCAAACTCTTGCACATTAAACAAACACAAATGAAATGTTTAAATAATTATGATTTATAATAAAAGAGATATGTATTGTGGTATCCTTAACAGAGATAACACACTTTTGGTGGAATTTGGTGCATTTGGGTGGTCATGTATTTTCATTGTGGCATGCTGTTTTTTTGAGTTCTACATCAATCAACATGAAGAGTTCATTTGCAAAACCCGATAACTCCATTTTTATTTTTATTTTCAGAAATCACACTTTTTTTTTATTGCGCATTCCAAGTAATATCAATCAAACTGCATTTGGGTTGTTTTGATTAAGTAATAAACCTTTAAAATAATGTTCTTTTAGCACATCATATGACCCCTTTGTGTATTTGGTGTAATGAAATGCTTGTGGTTTAAAGTTCAAAAAACACATTATTTTCCACATACTGTACATTATTGTTTCTCCTCTTTGCCCCGCCTTTCTGAAACGCGTCGATTTTTACAAAGCGCATCGTCTGAAAAGCGAGTGTGCTGTGATTGGCCACTATCCAGTGCGTTGTGATTGGGCCGAATACCTCAAGCGTGAGACGGAAAAGTTACGCCCCTCACATACTGTTGATGATGCCCTGTCAGGCCGGAGCCACGAGACAAACATTAAAACCCATTATAAACGATGAATATTAAAAAAAAAAATAAAAATCATTTGTTGCATCAGTGGGGACATAATTACGGATTTATACTTTTTTTTTTTTACACGTTGCATCGCGCCGCGTAAACATAAAACCATGTCTGCATTTGTGACAAACAACAAGTGCTACTCTACTGCCAAAAACTCGCGTTTGAATCATCAGTGGCAAATTCTTAAATATAAAAAACGTACTTACAGAACTTGCAGTCAGAACAGCCGGCATTGTGGTCTACTCTACCAGGATCAGTAAACAGTCCTCCATGAAATGTGCTGCACACATCTGACTATTTGGGTTGAACTGTTCTGACACAGTGTTGTAAATACAACTTAACCACTGATTTCTAGTCCTGTCCTCTTTTGGAAGACCAAACAAAGTAGTTTCGCTTTCACAACGAAACACAGCGTCTTCAGGACATGGCGGCGGCGTCAACAATACTACAGCGAGAATAAACGTTACAGCCTTTCTTTCTTTGCGTGCACATTTGGGCGGCGTTATGCAAATCTTCCCACATCGTGACGTAGACATGTGGGGGCGTGTTAGAACGAGCCGTTTTAGGGGGGTGTGGCTGACTCTTAACTTTTATAAAGAATATCTCTACAGATCTTCTTTATGCACCAAGAGCTTGTAACACTCCAAAGAGAAAGGAACAAATGAAATGGCATCATATGACCCCCTTTAAGATAAGCAATGTTTACAGCAGTCAGTGTAAATTCTCCAAAAATTTACTTTGTTGAAAATTGACACATTTATGGATGATAATTCAGAAATTTTAACTTGGCAGGATGATCATTCTTAATTTAACGAGCATTTCTTTATTCAATCTTGCATGCTTTGCATGTGTTGATCTTGTAGTTTTTACGTACTACACCAAGGTTTAGATACGCATATGAAGGGAAAGTGGAGCATATAATAAGACTAAGCACTACAGTAATGCGCAATGCTTTATGAGCGATCAAACATGTAAAAATGCTATCAATAACTGAATCATAAAATATTTTATCTGCTTTTCAATACACACACACACACACACACAATTTAAGGCATGTCATTAAACAGCAGTTATGATTGGCTAATGCCATTGCATAGGAAATAGAAATAACACCCCCTCGCATTTGCACGTGAGTAAGTGTTTAAAAAAATATATCTATATAAAGACATCATCATTAACAGACAGAGCTTTCTAAAATTGTTTACTTAAGGTTTGTGACGCAGCTGCTGTCAGGTCCAATACAGCTGGCTCTTTCAACGAACGTTTCTTTGCAAACTCTCTGTTGCACTGTGAATTTGAAAGAAATTGAACTGGCATCTGATCACTGTATCCAGTGTAGACAGGTGTCAGTGATTATAATGGACCCTATTTGCTTTTGATGCAAGCTCAGACTCATACTGTTAAGCGACTGATGGCAAGTTTTTTTTTTTATCATGAGAAGGACATTTTAAAGCGGTCATGACAAATGATACTCCGACGTCTTTTTTTTTGTACCATTAAAACATCCTTCAAGTTTAATAGCTTAAAATGTCCTCATTATAAACAAAGCGTTCATTTACGCAAGCTCTGAAAATGGCTTGTTTGGATGTTGGGGATTTGTGACATCACATTCGCATATGACCGCCTCCTTTAACGATGTCCTTACTACGTGTCTGTACCTTGATCATGGTAGTACTCTTGCTGTCTAAGGGAGGGTCAGAAAGCTCTCCGATTTCATCAAAATATCTTAATTTGTGTTCTGAAGATAAAATTCTCATGTGTTTAGAACAACATGAATGTGAGTAATTATTGACAGAATTTAGATTATTGGGTTAACTAACCCTTTAAGGAGGGGCCATCATCACACAATTAAATTGGCGCAAAGAATCATGGGAGTTGTGTCCATCAGGTGTACCTTTCAGAATCCTTAATTCTAAAGGGCCCTTTCAAGTGGCCAGATTTAAACACTTTGGTTTGGAATGACCCTTCATTATGGCGGCCATGATTGTTCTCACTCTGAAGTGCACTACATAGATAGATTTATCCCATTTGGGACACAGCGTCTGTCTTTATGAATCATTGGCTCATTAGATTTGTTAAAAAAAATTGTTTAATTCATTAATGAAATGCCCAAGTGTGTTTTGCTCGGACAGCCAACATTTCTGCTCTGGTTTTATTTTAGTTTGTGAAATTGAGCAAAAGCTGACAATATTGTTTATACTTATATTGTTTATACAATATTGTTTATTAAAACTTAATATTAATTTCTAGTTAATTGAACTTATAAAATATATATCAATTGTGCAGATATTCAGGAAAACAACAACATTAATATATAAGATAAAAACTCATACAGGGCCATTTTTGCTCTCATATCTTGAATTTTAGGGGCATATAACTGTATTTTAATAGGCTAAATCATGCAGTCAGTCATCATCCTGCATCCTGTTCATCAGCAACTGCATCAATTTACGGTGACGTACAGGCTAGGTGGGTGCATTAAATGAGATAATTTTAATACGTTATCCTGGAAGACCTTTGCGACAGTCAGATTTGATGACCGGAACTAACTGGTGTGTGTGTGGTGCACCTGGTATACCCCCAATATAGTAATACATTAATTTTGACCTTGTGGGCCTTGCTTTTAACCTCGACTTTTTTTTTTTTTTGGTCCTCATGAGAAAACGAGCTTAACTCAAACAGAATTATGTTTTTTGAAAATCTAAAATAGCAGAAAGTTTTGTGTGATGGGTAGGTTTAAATGTAGGGTTATGTGAGGATAAAATAACAGCTTGTACTAGTGAACAAAGTATACGCCCACATAGGAAGGTCCCCACAAAAAATGGAAACCAGTAATGTGGTGGTGTGTGTCTGTCTGGGTTTAACACATGGGGCTTTGTGGCATGGACGGGTGTTTCATTGTAGTGACCGTATAGGTTCTCTGAAAAAAAAGTCCTTAGTACATATTACTTAAGCGACTATGAGCTATAGGGCCTAAAAATGAAGGGAAGTCTCACAAACCTGCTGCACTGACAGAGAAATATGATTTGATTATTAATATGGATTGCTAAGAACATCATTTGGACAATTTTAAAGGTGATTTTTTTTTCAATATTTAGATTTTTGTTGTTGGTGTGGCGGCCCGCAATTCCGATCTTGAGTGGTTCGTGAAGTATCAGGCGGGCGGTGCGATCCGAGGGGGGCATGTTTATCCTATCCTAACAAACATTACATCAATGGAAAGCTTATTTATTCCGCTTTTAAGGCTATGTCCACACGTACACGGGTATTTTTTATAAACTGAGTTTTTCCTTCTTCTGTTTAAAAAAAATTTCTGTCCACATGAAAACGCAAATGCATGCTTTGAAGCACTGTCAAGAGCATGCCAAACCAACAGGTGGCGATATAATCTCAACCGTAAAGCCATGTTGGCCAATCAGAAGCCTGAAAAAGTCTCCAGTAGGCGGAGATAACAGCGCATGCTCTGACGTCACAAGCCAAAAACTCTGGTTTTCGCTGTCTACACGATAACACTGCAACCAGAGTTTTTGAAAATCTTCACCCTGGCAGGCATTTTCAAAAATGCCTTTGGTTTCAGTGACCTGGTGCTGCGATTGCGTGTGGACGAACGGCCAAACCGCTTAGAAAAAGCTGCGGTTATAAAAATAACCGCTTTCGTGTGGACAGGGCCTCAGACAATCAAAAAATGTAGCCTTTTTTGTGGTCCAGGAATCACCTATACGTTGATATGATAACCCGGATAAAGATAAAAAGAGGAGATGAGCCAGAGAATCGTAACTTTTTTTTTTTTTGGCCCTGTTTTAGTTTCAGCCCGACCCTTATCATTTTCACATCCTGCGCAATCTTGTTTAAATAGAAAATGCATTTGCACCCCATTTGTGCACCAATGGGCGTGCTGGTCTGTTCAGTCACATTGTTGGCACGTTGCTATTCTGAGGCAACTGAAATAGACTGCGCCATTAACCACTATTTATTTATTTTTTGTTATTTAAAGAGTGCGTTAGTTATATGCGCCTATAGGCGGGTGCACAATGCGCGTACACTTTGCTTATTACACACAGGGACGCGCAGCAGCACACAAAACATTTTAGTATTAAAAATTGAAGGATTAAAATGTAAAGGCTTGTTCACACCAGGATGAATATCGCGCGCGATTATTGCCGACGTTTAACACCTCGTGACTAAACAAAGGGTGCCAATGTGAGTGCACACCGACAGTCAAAACACGAGGCATAAAAGCGTAATTTTTTTAAAAACCGCCTTGGGCTCGTTTTTTTTGGTTTGACGTGCCGAGTTAAAAACTGGTCGACCAATGAGATTGGCACTTTTGTTCACGTGCCTGGAGCTGCTTGTTACAGTTAAACACGACTTAAATAGCGAAACTTGTAAATAGCGAATCCACCATGGTGCGAGTGCAACTGGCTTTTAAAGGGAATGGGAGATGAGTCTCTGATTGGTTTATTGCACGTTACGCCCAAAACACACCCATGACTCTAAGAGAATATAAACCCTTTTAGACCATGTGCTGGGCACGACTATTTTTCTTGTCTTTTCTTGATATTTTAATTTTTTACAGTACATACATTCATTACTTCAGTAATGTGTGTCTTGTCTCAAATGGCTAAATTAAACGGTAATACATCTTTTATGCATACAGTTCATTTACAAACTTTCCTTGTACTGTGATGTGGCTTGCTTTGCATATTTCAGCATTTTACTGGATGGCTCAAAGTCATAGCAGTCTGAGTGAGTAGATTGATAATAATATATTTAATTACAGTTTTAAACAAGTGTGCTGAGACTTTTGCCTCATCACGTTGTAGAACATCAGTAAAATAATGTAAACTAGTTTAAATAATGCTAGCTATGCAAGTTACCTCAACGTGTCTTTTACAGTCATTTAACCCACCATGGGCAATAGAAAAGTCACTGTTGCCAACAGTGCAGAGAGCAATACTGTCATTGTTTTTGACCCACGATTAGGCAGTAAATAAGAACAAATACACAAATTACAAGCATAGATAAATACAACACAATATGATACAAATGAAATGATGCTTTAGGAAGAACAGCGGATGAGATGTAAATTCACTGTCTGCCAGCAGGTGGTGCTTATGGCACAGCAATACTACAGCTTTACCTTGGTTACCACTGTAAACATAGCATTGTTAAAGCTAATAATAATTAGCAATTAATATTTGTTAAAGCTACTAAGTGCAAGAATGCGCACTGTACACACAGCACACGAGCACTGAATGTAGTTTTGTTTAATGTCTTGCTTGAATTCTTTAAAATCGCTTTTTTAATTGGCAAGGCTTAAAACACATGCAGATGCTATCCTTTTGTGATGACGCAAAAGTGGCCCGACTTATTGTCGAGCCCTGAAATGTCTAAGAAATGGAATGCTTTTACATTAAACACTCATAATGGGTTTTTATGCCACATAATTGGTTTTTAACACTTGTACCTTACGAGCCCACTTTGCGTTTTTCCTGTTTTTAGTTACAAGTAATTTACTGGTTGTCCGGGAGGGGTGCAGTATGAATGCGAGTGGGGGGGGTCAAGTTTTCCTTTCTCTTTGGAGTGTTACAAGCTGATTGTGAATAATTAAGATCCCTGAAGTTGTAAGACTAAAGTCTCAAATCCAAAGAGATATTCTGGTGGTATTCAAATTACTGTTGAGTCAGCCACACCCACCTAAAAGGCCTCGTTCTAACACGCCCCCACATAGCTACCTCACTATGTGGGAAATTTGCATAACACCGCCCAAATGTTCACGCAAAGAAAGAAGGCGTAACTTTTATTCTCGCGGTAGTATTGTTGTTGCCACCGCCGCCGCCATGTCGTGAAGGCGCTGTGTTTTTTTTCGTTGTGAAAGCGAAACTACTTGTTTGGTCTTCCAAAAGAGGACACGATTAGAAATCAGTGGTTAAGTTGTATTTATAGCACTGTTCCAGAACAGTTCAGTCCAAATATTAATTTGTGTGTAGCACATTTTATGGAGGACTGTTTTCCGGAAACAGTACCACATGCCACCTGTTCTGGACTCAAGCCGTAGTACGTATTCATATTTTAAAGGATGTAATGATTCACTCAACTCACGATTCGATTCGATTCACGATTATTATAATTTTTTTAAACAAAATTTGATTTAAATTATAAATTAAATGTGTCCTTTTTTTATTGCTTGGACAAAATGCTGCATATTTCTTTGTCAAATTGAAATATAACACTATATACTAATATCCACTTGCATATTACTGCTCTTTTTGTTGGTTTTGATTGCTTCTATTCTCCTCATTTGTAAATCGCTTTGGACAAAAGCGTCTGCTAAATGACAAAATTTAAATATAATGTAAATGTAAATAACAAAACTAAATTGAAATTTTTAAAACAAACCACAAATCAAATAAATAAAAATAAAATAAATATCTTCATATAAACAAAGGCTTTGCCTGTGCTCTTTCCATTTAAAATTAGAGGCAAACACTGCATTTTAATCTTGATCCAAACAAAGATGCTGTATACATGCAGCATGAGCAGTTTTTTTTAATCTGAATTAGATTGTATAATTTCGAAATTTGAGCAAAAACAGAATGGTTTTACTTCAGTTTTGTGAAACTATACATAAAAAATATCTGCATGACGCGCATAACGAGCTGACTGAGACGCAGATTCACTCTCTGCCAGCAGGTGCTTAAAGCGTTTCCTTGGTTTCCGCTGTAATCAAAGCAGCGCTGAACTTATGAACTTTACTATGCATTATACACAGGCAAGAGGAAAAGAAAAAATACCATCTAAAATTTTCTAAAGACAGTAAGTTCCCCTCAGACATGCATTCATATAAACTCCTGCCCCTAACTGAATCGCGATTTGTTTAGCATCTCAACCGTTTTGAATCGTCACATATTTGAATCGATTTTCAACCGGCTCGCGGTTAATCATTACATTAGTAATATTCAAAGAATTTGTCACTGACGATTCAAACACGATGCAGACATGGTTCTATGTTTATGCGGCGCGGTGCAACGCAACGCTTAAAAAGACAGTGTAAGTCATTATAATCAGTAGTTATGTCCCCTCTGGATGCAACAAATGCCTCGTTTATAAGGTTTTCATGTTTTTGACTCGTCGCTCCGGCCGGGACACGGCATCATCACAGTATGGTGAGGGGCTTAACATTTTCGTCTCACGCTTGAGGTATTTGGCCAATCATAACGCACTGGATAGTTGGCCAATCAGATCACACCTCGTTTTTTTAGACTGATGAGCTTTGTAAAAATTGACGCGTTTCAGAAAGGCGGGGCATAGAGGAGAAACAATAATGTACAGTATGTGGAAAATAATGTTGTTTTTTTTTTTTTTTTACCTTAAACCGCATAAACACATTTCATTACACCAAATACACAAAATAATGTTCTTTTTTTAGCAACGTCATATGACCCCTTTAACACAAAACACAACATGGTGTTAGTTGAGAGATTAATATGTGATTTAATACTTGCCTTATTTTTACAGTGTAATATGAAGAGTTGTGGAGGACTATTTAAAAAGTCAGTTATTCTATTGAGCCTTTGCCCACTGCAGTATATTGTTACACGTTATTTATAAAGCACTGAGCATGTGTGCACTATAAATAATCAGTGTTTGAGCTGTCTCACACAACCATAGCATCAACACATGAATTCTCTCCATTCCATTGCTTACAGAAATGGACTACCAGTACCATCAAATACATGGTTTGAATCCTCCCAAAGTGTTTTTAGACATTTAATTTGGAGATTGTCTTGTTCACGAGTTTGTAACATGAAATATGTGAATAGTAAATTTATTTATTTTTTTGCCTGTGCAGGGTCCATCTCTTAGACCATCATTTTCAAGGCAACTACCACAGATTATATCTTATACTAAGGTAAGATGTTAAAATTATTGCCTGTCTTAGTACCCATAAAACACTTTGTTATAAGTTATTTTAGGTACACAAGCACATAAGATCACTTTAGAAAGAATGAATCTAAAACTACTTATACATATAGTGGCATCCAAAACTATTTTGACAATAAATTCAGACGTGTCTGAATGTGATTGCATTATACACCAAAATGTCAGGTGAAGGGATGTGTATATATAGGATGGACTGAATATATTCCTTTTGCAAATACTTTTTATCTACAGTGTCGAAGCACTTTATTTCATACGTTGAATTGGTGAATCATACAACACTCTCTGTATGTGTGTCTTTTTTTTATTATTGATTTATGTAAACATTCACTAGTTGGTCACCTTTGGTACAAATGCCTCAAAAACATGCATTAATTCATATAGTGAATAATCAGTCAAATTAATAATTTTTGATAGAAAAGTAGGCTATCAAATTACTATAGCTGCTGCACAGCTATTTGAAATAAGATGTAGTGCTTGGCACAACCACGGTTTGAACCATGCCATCTGGTATCATAACCCACATGTGCAATGCATGTTTAATGACTGAATCATTAATTAATGTAACCCAATCTGCATGTAATGATCCTCTTTTAATTTCACGAATATTGGGCTATACCACATCTTCATAACATCAATGGGACATGTTACACTAATCAGAGTTTAAAGGTGGGGTAAGTGATTTCTGGTAGCCAATGTTGACATTTGAAATCACCAAAACAAACACGCCCCTATCCCAAAAGGGTCTCGCCCCTATTTTGATAGCTCTGCCCCACACATACGTACGCAACCCAGGCAACGATTAGTTCTGTGAAACAAAAAACCAATGTTACACCGTGTCTACACCGGACGCGAGTGCCGCAGCTCGACAAAATACTATTGAACCCATTATAATCAGTGATGCTGTCTACACCAGATAAATATACTTATCTATGGTCTACACTGGATGCCGCGCGGCACGACACGACAAATCCCGGACAGAAAACTGCTGCGGCGTTCTATTCATTCGTATTGACCACTTTCAAATGATTTCAATGGTCGCTTTGTCGCGTCCCGTGTACAAACGAGACTTTAGCTGTTGCGGCGCAGACGCGGTGTTACTCAGCTATCGAGAAGAAACAAAGCAACCTTGGCGTCCGATTGCAGGCTTCCGCTCCTTGAGTTCTCTCCAGTGTTGGAAAGCTGATCCGATATTTACACGGGTCCTACTTCTTGCCTTAAGCCTTCTTTTGTTCCGCAGACGTTTTCCTCTTTGTTTTTTTTATCCGCCATCTCTATCTTTCTGTCGCTCGGCTCGGCTAATGTCCGTCCCGTGCACTAAACGCTCTCTCCTCCACATCATGAGTAGACATGCCCCTTACTGCTGATTGGCTACAAATCTGTCAGCAACTCTGATTATACAAATAAGCTGTAGTGGGGTGGGGGGGGGGTGTCTTTCCTGTTCAAACTTACAACTTTATATTGGACAAGGCAGTTTTGAGAGGTGTGAACTCTGTAGAAGTTAAAGGCCACTATCTGGTTAGTCTCAACAACATGGGACACTTCGTTTTGCCCAGGAGCCAGCGGATGAACTTTCCACCCACAGTGATAGTCTTGTCAGAACAACATCACTGAAGTTCATCTTTTTTTGTTTCATTCTGGAACACAACCTCATCACTACAGAACTACAGAAGACACTATCAGGACTTTCAGCTAAACTGCATCTGGATGCACACTTAATGACGAAGCCAATGCATGCACAAGACAATCAATTGTGACCCCATTTAATTAGGTACTTTAACTGGAAAACAGACTCCTACTTGATACATTGTTGTGTCAATTTTCGGTTTCATTTATCCACTTTCATTTCCGGTTTACCTGTGTGTGTGTGTGTGTGTGTGTGTGTCGTGTGTTTATGTGAGTAGTTATTGTGCATCCATAGATTAGTTCAATAAACTTCATGCATCTGAGTTTGATTGTGTTTACTGCTTATAAAGTCACTTTAATGAGCTGATCTATTCTACATGCTGCAATATTGTTAGTACTGTAAGAAAGATATTTTCTGTGGCCAGGAAAGTAATAATTCTGCAGCAGATATAAGTAATTATAATTGATTATAAACTAAGTATAATTGATTTTAAATATATCTCCATTTTGTATTAATTGCTACAAAGCTGTCTACTGCTTTACGGTTTATTAAAGTATGTGTAAAGATATAAAGTTTATGTGAGTCCAATACATAAATAACAGTGAAAAAGAGAGTAACAATTAAGTAGCTTGAATTGATTTTTAGTAATACCATGTGTGGAGTCGTGTTACTCAATGCTGGTGAATTCCCTGTAGTGAAAAAAAGTATAGACCAGGGATGTCCAAACCTGTTTCTAGAGGGCCACTGTCCTAGAGAATTTAGCTCCAACCCTAATTAAACTCTCCTGAAGCAAAGTAATCAAGGTCTTCAGACTCACTAGAAACTTCCAGGCAAGCGAGCTGGAACTGGTTGGAGCTCAAATCTGCAGGACGTTGGCCCACCAGGAGCAGGAGTGGACACCCCATGTGAAGACGGTCACAAAGGCTGCGTCCGGAATCACATACTCATTTGAGTAGGTAGTTTTATTTGAAGTATTTTTTTAAGTTATTGTTTGATGACTCCAAAAAAAGAGTATGTTCTATATAGTATGAATGTAATCTGGACGTACTACATTCGCCATGTTGTCTGTAAATGTGGTAGAGTTGGTACAAGACCCACAATGTGCAGGCTCTGGATAAAGAGACGAGGATAAATGCTCAGCCATGGGGAAGCAGTATAGGAAATGTAGCGAACCCAACCACTTTGCAAAGGCTTGCGAATTACAACAACCATAGAAACAGAGAAACATGCATACTGTCGATAACGAGACCGACTCCGACCTTGGAAAGCCCCAGGAGCTCTTCACTGATGCAATACCAAAAGATCACAGCAACGTGATAAATAAACAAGCTTTTGTGGAAACTGAGACAGGCTTAACAGTCTCCAAAATAAGATTTAGACTAGACACAAGGCAGAAGTCATTATCATTCAAGATGGCATCAGTCTCAGTCAGTTATAACATAACACAATTGTTGTCAGGATACGTTAAAGAACTCTTAACTATCATGCACGAGATCAAAGGTGCCCCCCCATGCTAGAATTCTACATCGCAGACACTCAAGAGCAACCTACTACTTTCTTTCCCTCTATGCTTACTTTTAAATTTGCTATAGTTACACCTAAAAAAATCACAAGCCATGTGTTCAACAAAATGCACAAGACTAGACGGCACAATAAACATGACAATAGCACACGGCCAATCAAACGTGGTCAAAGGCCCCGTGCTCAAACAAAAAAAACAACACAAGAGCTTATGAAACTGTGATAAAGAACCCCCACCATGCACTCATGACAAAAGACAAAACGTGAGTATCCAGATTCCAACACTGAACTGAAACCAAGCCTCAAACACACAACACACACCATGGACTTTAAATTGTAATTATACATGCCTCCATGCCTGCTTTTTTGTTTAAACCTGTGTTACATGTTATAAACAGGAAATGTTAATTGTTGCTTTATGGAAAATAAATGTTTTTGTAAGATACCATGCATGAATAACGGAGAAATGAAAAGAATGTTATAAACAAAATATAATAAAAATGACAAATGGCTTCTGTAGTATTTTTTCCATGTAATAAAAAATGGTTATCTTCAAATAGGAGCATCCCAGGTGCACTTGTGGACTAAAGCCTCGTGCACACCGGGACGATTATCGCGCGAGCTCATCGCCGACGTTTTTCGACGCGTCCTTTGTGTTCATACCCAAGCGATTTTCGCTGGCGATGAGCCGAGTGAACGTGCAAATTCACTCCCTGACATTAGATGGCGCTTAATGAAAAACAGAAATACCCCGGTACACATCGAATCCTAGTTGATCTGCAATTCCGCTCCATAACAACTCCCTCTTATCGAGATTTTTGTAGTCGCTGTCGCGTTTGTCATAAAGCCCTTTGCGGTCAGACACCAATGAGAACAGCAGCTCTACATTCATCTTGCCTCGATGCATCTTCTTGGTCTATTTACTTCCTCTTCGTCGTTAGGTATCAATGTGTGCTCGGCAAGACCGGTTTGTGCTTGAGCGCCACCAAGTCGTGTTTTACAGTAACTTAAGCAGCTCCAGGCACCTGAACAAAAGTGCAAATCTCATTGGTCGGCCAGTTTTTACCGCGGTGCGTCAAACCAAAAAGGCATTAAAAAAAAAATTACGCTTTTACACCTCGCGTTTTGCACATCGGTGTGCACACTCACATTGCCGCCCTTTGTTTAGTCACGAGGCGTTATACGTCAGCAATAATCGCCCCAGTGTGCACAAGCCTTAAGACCTGACTGGCTTCATACATCCAATAAATAGTACCTTGAAAGTTGCTTATAGGGCCCCATTATTATTTTTTTAATATTACATTTCATGCAGTGTGTAATATAGCTGTTTGTGAATGTAAAAGTTCTGCAAAGTTTTAAAGCTCAAAGTGCACGACAAATAAAGTTATTTTCTCCTGAAAGAAAGAGTTTATTCTAAACTGCTGAGACAAGTCATCAGCAATTCCAGTTCCACTTATGAAACTTATCTGCAAAGATCCGTAACATATTTGCTTAATGGTCTTCATTGGCTTCCCGCAAACAATGTCTACATTGATTTGCCTTCAAAAACTTTAGTTTATGGTTTGTGTTGTGATGCTATTTTCTGCAGTGCGAAAGCAGATTTGCATTGTTTACGATTCCACAGGATAAGGATGTGAAGTGTCTGGTTAAAATAAATTTTTACGATACCACAGCAATAGACCAATCACAACAGACTGAGCTATCTGACCAATCAGAGCAGAGTAGGCTTACTGAAAGGAGGTCTTTAGAGAGCCTAAATCTTTGAATGAATAATTTCAAACTATTTGAGAAACTAGGTGATGTGAAATGTGTATTATGAGAAAATTAAAGTGTTTTTTGATCTTTGATGCGTGTAAACCTATTGTAGGAGACCTCCAAAACAAAATTAGAAACCTTTTAAAAAAGCATAATATGGGCGCTTTAAATCAAAAATGGTTAAAAAATGAAATTCTGAAAATTAAAAAAAACTAAAACAAAACATTATTTTACAAATAATACAATTCATTGACATCCTCACTTGAAAGGGACTTGGGTGACCAGAAACATTTTTGGGCCACTGTATGTGTCAGACCAAATTTTAGGGTGTGTTCACACTTGTAGTTCGGTTCGTTTGGTTAATTTGGTCCGGACCAAAAAGCAAAATGATACATTTGGTCCTGGTCCGCTTAGCATTCACACTGGCATTTTTAACCTAAAGGCATAGAGATACATTCACAGCCTGATTGGTCGGGTTGAATGGTGTATATTTTGTGACGGTACTCACCGAACACTCCAAACAAAAAGAAAAGGTACGATCGCTTTAAGTCGAATACACTTAATGCCGTCTGCTGGACTAAGCATGCTCATTGTTGCATGTATATCTTTTTTATTTTCTATGATTTTATGATTTTCACCACCTGCAAACTCACAAAGAGCTCATAAAAGGCTCTTTACCTCCTCGTTGCTCCCCATGTATGCCCTCTGCTCATTTGTTTTGGATACACCACTTGTTCCCTTCAAAAATCAATGTCAAAAAAAAAAAAAAAAAAAAATAGAAAACCTAGACTTCGCATCTTGTCATTACTTCCTGTTTTTAGTTTGTTTAGAAGTATTTGGTCCGTGTTGCGTTCGTATTTCATTGAAATGGCACCAGAGTTCGTTTGGAACAAGCGGACCGAGACCGTTAAAAAGATGAATCTCGGTCCGCTTGTTTAGTGCGCACCAGGGTTCGGATAGCAGCGTTCACACACTCAAATGAACCGCACTAACAGAGCAATCTCACCAGAGTTCGTATTAATCGAACCAGACATGACAAGTGTGAACACACCTTTAAAAGCAAATTGTACAAAGACTAAGATTGACTCATTCTTGTTTTCTCTCTCTTTCTCAGATGTCATTATTTCATGTCGTGTTCCTGCTGCTCACTGGGCCGGGTGTGAGTTTGTCTCAAGCTGAGCAGCCAACAGTCCCCTTTGGCTGCAGATTTGGAGTTCCAAGACCATACACTCTCTTATGTGACCTGGATGCTATGTGGGGGGTGGTGGTGGAGGTTGTAGCAGCGGCTGGTGTATTAGTTGCCATTTTACTGCTGATAGTGTTACTTTGTCGCCTGCACTCAGTGACTGAGGCACCAAAGCGAAGTGGCATCGGTCCGATTCTCTTACTGTTAATGGGCATTATTGGGCTGTTTGGGCTTAGCTTTGCATACCTTATTGAGCATAACGAGAGCATTTGTTTGGTGCGACGTGCCCTCTGGGGTTTGTTTTTCTCACTCTGCTTTGCCTGCATGTTAGCACAGGGCTTGAGGCTGCGCAGGCTTGCACGTGAGTCTCGTAGCCCAGGTGGGTGTGCCCTCGTTGGACTAGTGCTAGGGTTAACAGCAGTACAAGGTATTATTGCTGCAGAGTGGCTTCTTCTAACAGTGCTGCGGGAGGGTAACCCGGCTTGCGAGTATCAGCAACTGGACTTTGCACTCGCTTGTGCCTATGTGGTTGCACTCCTGCTGTCTGCCCTAGTAACTGCAACATTAGCACTGTGTGGGAAGGCACGACAATGGCACTGTAATGTTGTGTGGCTTCTAGTCTCCTGCTTGCTGTCCATTCTCCTGTGGGTGGCTTGGGTTGGTTTCTACGTCTATGGAAACAAAGTACTTGGAAAGTCTCCGGACTGGGATGATCCAGCATTGGCTGTGGCCCTGGTAGCACAGGGTTGGTTGTTATTGCTGTGCCATGCTGCTCCTGAAGCCCATGCCTGTCTTCGAACACCAACTCAGCCTTCAGCTCCAGACTATTTTGACACATCTCAGAATTCATCACGCATGAGAGAGGCCAGCCTTGATGAGGACATCCCACTTTCACACAGGCAGTTTGTGGAGAACCAGGGATACGCGTTTGATGAAAATGCTGCAGGTACAACAAGGCACAAAGATTAATATATAATTTAATATACATTAAACAGATCCTAACATCCACCCTCTATTGTTGTAGGGTTGAGAAGTGGTAGCCATCATAACGGCAACACAGGAGCCAGACCCAGTGCACCCTTCAGAAGTAACGTCTACCAACCAACTGAGATGACCATGATACTAAATGGAGGAGCAGTGAGTACAAAACTTTATATTATTATAAATAGACCAAATAAACAAACCTGTAGAAACCTTATTCCTAGTTTATTACAACTGACAAGTTTGAGTTAAGTGATTGACTAACTAAAGCTTGAAACAAGCCTTGTCAAAACAGCATATTAAAGATTTCTGTTTTTATGTCTATTGGGACTACAGATCAGGACTGAATAAATGTCATAAATTAAAAGTTGATCTGTATATTGGTTTTATCATAAAATATCAAAGCTGATAGTTTGTGATGAGTCAGGTTTAAGTAACAGTATAACCCTCTGGAGGGAAAAAACTATCATGGACTCCACATAGTTTGTTTTGATATGTGACAATACTTTGCACTTAAATAATTTGGTTATAACTGCAGATTTGAAGAGCTACATGTTCATCATCAGTGCCTCAAATGAATGTGCCTGTGCCAACACTAGTCAGATCTTCCAGTTTCTTCTTCAGAAGGATGGTTTATATGTCCATGCTTTTTGAGGAGCCTTTGTCAAGTCAAGTCAAGTCAAGTCTGCTTTATTGTCAATTCTTCCACATGTACAGCACATACACACAGAGAATTGAAATTGTGTTACTCTCAGACCCTTGGGTGCATACAGATAACATAAATACAGATTAAATACAAAATACAACTATACAAATAAGGTAAAATGTATAAATATATATATAAAGCACAAGGCATATGGAAGATAGAGTGCAAACCAGTAAAGTAAACAACAGTGCAGATATAGTGATTGTAGTGCAAAAAAATGATTTGTAGTGCAAAAGAGCTTATTCAGACTGATTAAAGTGACAGTGTGTGTGTATTTGGGAGGGGGGAGTGGGAGAGTCTGTTAGAGGGTCAGAGTTCAGTGGTGTGCGTGGGGCAAGAGAGGGGAGGGGGGCAAGGTCGGGAGGGAGTTCAGCTTCCTGACAGCCTGATGGATGAAGTTGTCCTTCAGTCTGCTGGTCCTGGCCTTGAGACTCCGTAGTCTCCTCCCTGATGGCAGCAGACTTAAGAAGCTGTGTGTCGGGTGGGTGGGATCACCTGCAATGCAGAGGGCTTTGCGGGTGAGACGGGTGTTGTAGATGTCCTGGAGGGAGGGGAGAGAGGCACCAACGATCTTCTCAGCTGCTCTCACTATGCGCTGAAGTGTCTTGCGGCAGGACGCGTTGCAGGCACCATACCACACAGTGATGCAGCTGGTCAGGATGCTCTCGATGGTGCCTATGTAGAAGGTGCACGTGATGGGGGCCTGGGCTCTGGCTCTTCTCAGTTTGCGGTGGAAGTAGAGACGCTGCTGTGCTTTCGTGGCCAGTGCTGCGGTGTTGTCAGTCCAGGAGAGATTCTCTGTGATGTGCACACCCAGGAACTTGGTGCTGCTCACCCTCTCCACAGTCACACCATTGACGGTCAGAGGAGCATGCTGAGTGTGCACTCTCCTGAAGTCATCAACAATCTCCTTCGTCTTCTCCACATTCAGAGAGAGATTGTTGTCACTGCACCACCCGGCCAGGCGGCTCACCTCGCTCCTGTAGTTTGTCTCATCTCTGTTGCTAATGAGACCCACTACAGTCGTGTCATTCGCAAACTTAAACTTAGGTTGGAGTTGTGTGACGGTGTGCAGTCGTGGGTCAGCAGAGTGAAGAGGAGGGGCTCAGCACACATCCTTGGGGGGCCTCAGTGTTCAGTGTGATGGTGCTGGATTTGTTGCTGCCGACCCGTACTGCCTGAAGTCTTCCAGTCAGGAAGTCCAACAGCCAGTTGCACGGCGAAGTGTTTTTTGATTCGGCGGCGGGGTCGGATCTGGACCATTTTGTGAATTAGCTGTTGAGGGATGTTTGTGTTGAATGCTGAACTGAAGTCTATGAACGGCATTCTGACGTATGAGTCTTTTTTGTGCAGGTGTGTGAGTGCTGAGTGGAGGGTAGTGGCGATGAGGGATGCGTTTCGGTCGAGCGTTTGGACCGATATGCTAACTGGAAGGGGTCCAAGGAGGGGGGAGGGCAGACTTGATGTGGTGTATGACTAGCCGTTCAAAGCACTTCATGAGGATGGGGGTAAGTGCAATTGGACGGTAGTCATTGAAGCAGGATGGAGACGACTTCTTCGGGACTGGAATGATGGTGGTAGCTTTGAAGCATGTGGGGACAACAGCCTGACTTAGCGAGATGTTGAAAATGTCTGTGAAGACATCGGTGAGTTCCACTGCACAGTCTCTCAGTACACGCCCAGGAATGTTGTCAGGACCCGGAGCTTTGCGTGCGTTGATCCTGCTGAGGGATCTCCTCACGCTGTCCGGGGACAGCGTCATCACCTGGTCGCCGGGAGGAGGTGGAGTCTTCTGTACAGTGGTGCTGTTTTGTGCCTCAAAGCGAGCAAATAAGACGTTCAGCTCGTTCAGCAGAGAGATGGTGCTGTCACAGGTGCGTGGTGGGGGCTTGTAGTCCGTAATGGTCTGTATCCCCTGCCACAGGCTCTGAGTGTCTCTGCTGTCGCTGAAATGATGGGCTATCCTCCTGGAGTACTGACTTTTTGCCTTCCTGATGCCGCGGGAAAGGTTGGCCCTAGCTGTCTTCAAGCCCACCTCATCTCCAGCTCTGAAGGCAGCGTTCTGCGTCTTCAGGAGTCCGTAGACCTCTCTTGTTAGCCACGGCTTCTGGTTGGCCTGGACGGTGATGGTCTTTGTGACTGTTACATCGTCAATGCACTTGGTGATGTAGGCAGTGGCAGTCTCTGAGTACTCCTGGAGGTCTGTGGTGTTATTGTATGTTGCAGCCTGCTTAAACATATTCCAGTCAGTGGTGTTAAAACAGTCTTGAAGAGCCTCTGACGACCCTTCCGGCCACACTTGTATCTGTTTATGAACTGGTTTGGTGACTTTAATGAGTGGTCTGTATGCAGGCATTAGCATGACAGTGATGTGGTCTGAGGCACCGAGGTGGGGGAGGGGGAGGGCCTTGTAAGCTCCTCTCTGTGTTGTGTAAACAAAGTCCAGAGTGTTGTTTCCCCGTGTTGGAAAGTCTATGTGTTGGTGTATTTTTGGGAACACACTCTTTAGGTCTGCATGATTGAAATCCCCAGCCAAGATGAGAAAAGCATCAGGGTGGGCTGTCTGCTGCTCACTGATGTGCTGGTACAGTTCATTTAGTGCCTCGCTCCTGTTGCTGTTGTTGGAGCTGGGAGGGATGTATACAGCAACGAGCAGTATGGCTGTATATTCCCTCGGTAGATAGAACGGCCGGCACTTAATAATCATAAACTCCACCAGGGGTGAGCAGTGTTTGCAGACCACAACAGCATCGCGGCACCACGCATTATTGATGTAAACACAAAGCCCTCCGCCACGGGTCTTACCTCCCTCTACGTGAGCTCTGTCCGCTCGATAGCATGTCAGCTGATCGAGATGAATAGCGCAGTCCGGACCGCTGTTGTTGAGCCATGTTTCCGTGAACACAAAAACACAACAGTCTCTTACAGTCCTCTGAGTTGAGCGTAGTAGTCGGATGTAGTCCAGTTTATTGTCCAAAGAGCGTACGTTAGCCAGTACGATGGTGGGGATAGCCGGCTTGTGTGGGTTAGCCGCTAGCCTAACCCGGATACCTCCGCGCTTACCCCTCTTCTGCCTCCTCCTCGCGCGCCGCTTGTGGCGCCTCCGCTGTGGGTGAGATGCAGTAGTGGGGGTCGGTGATGTTGTGGGCCTCTGGAGCAGACTGAGATCCCGCAGCTCTTCGGCGTGCACAGAGTTTAACTCTAAAAATGTGGTTCTGCCGACATCGAGCAGAAACTCACGACAATATGCGATCATCTTTTCCCAGTTGATCTGCGTCCCATCCAGAAGCCTGAAGCTGCGTGCCCGTTGCATATAGTGACCCAGCCCGTCTTGGAGGCATTTGTTGTTACAATGTGCCTCAACACTTGCTCCAGGGGCACACCTGCCCTTAGAAAACCAAGGTCTGACCACAGGCTAAAAAGGCGGTGACAAACGTCGCGGTTACGTATGGTAACCCTCGTTCCCTGAAGGAGGGAATGGAGACGTCACGTCGGTGACCGAAGAATTGGGATATCGCTTCGATAGACCAATCTACTTCGAGTGTAAACTAAACGAGCCAATGCACATTGGCATGCAATTATTGCATCCAGCTACCGCTGATCACAGCGTGAGTATAATAAGGCAGCAGGTGCAATGCATACCAGGTTTTCGCTGAGGAGCCGAGCCGGTGACCCAGTGGCTCAGCGGTGGTACAGCAACCGTGGTGACGTGACATCTCCGTTCCCTCCTTCAGGGAACGAGGGTTACACAAGTAAACGAGACGTTCCCTTTCAGTCAGTCACTCTGAGTCACGTCGGTGACTGATGAATTGGGATCCCTACCAAAGCACCAGGGTGCTGCCGCTTCCAGTGCCCTGTGCGAGCCGCCTGCGCCCCTATCTGGTGTAGGCCGGGGCTCGGGACAAGTAGTTCCACTCACCATTTTTCAAAGCACTACCCACTGAGTGAGATTGGATAACACTGGGAAACGTACCCGCTCCACTTGGAACAGGGACGCTGCAAAAGCCCCATCCTTCAAGCAAATACACATATAGCATCTGTTTAGGTGTAAATGGAGAAACAGGAAGTGATTATAACCCTCTTGGACAGGCAGAAGTCTGCCGGGGAACACGGGCTCTAAGGCTATACCATGGACTTTACACATATGAGAACCACTTAGGTCTTACATATGGAACCCACCCGGCCTTCCACGGTTCCCGCAGATTCATCGTGAAGGCCCGGCGCCGGACGTTCTGCCGCGTCCGCTGCCGAGGGTGATGGATGATCTCAACAGGGTCTACTGTAGGACACTCTGGAGCAGTTTTAGCAAGCCGAAACTAACCGGGGCCTCTCGGTGCCACTACCAGTTTGCGGTGAGAACACAGGAGGATACCAGCTCTACACGGAGGCTATAGAATCTAGCGAATGTGTTGAGGGTCGCCCACCCCGCAGCTCCACAAATATCTGTCAGCGAGGCGCCACAAGCCAACGCCCAGGATGATGCAACACTTCTAGTAGAGTGAGCACGCAACCTGAAAGGGCAGGGCACACCCTGTACCTGATAAGCCAGGGTGATGGCATCCACAATCCAGTGGGCCATCCTCTGCTTAGAGACGGCATTCCCCTTCTGCCGGCCTCCGTAACAGACAAAGAGCTGGTCTGAGGTCCTGAAGCTTTGTGACCGGTCTACGTAGTCATCTAATGCTCGGACGTGACCAGCGCAACGCTTCCAAGGCTGGATCTGCCTCTTCTGGGGGCAGCACTTGCAGGTTCACCACTTGGTCTTTCAAGGGTGTAGTGGGAACCTTAGGCACGTAGCCGGGCCGGGGCCTCAGGATTACCTGGGAGTCAGCCGACCCAAACTCTAGGCACGAATCGTCGACCGAAAACGTGCAGGTCCCTACCCTCTTGATGGAGGCCAGTGCTAGCAGGAGCAAAGTCTTCATTGAAAGAAACTTCAGCTCAACCGCCTGCAAAGGCTCGAATGGGCCCTGCTGTAGTGATTTTAACACTAGAGACAGGTCCCAAGAGGGTATAGATGGGGGCCGGGATGGATTCAACCTCCTGGCCCCTCTAAGTAACCTGATGACGAGGTCATGCTTACCTACCGACTTCCCTTCCACGGGGTCGTGGTTAGCAGCGATTGCAGCGACATAGACTTTAAGGGTGGAGGGAGACAGCCTTCGCTCCAGCCCTTGCTGCAGAAAGGAAAGCATGACCGCAATCGGGCATCTCCAGGGGTCCTCTCGGCGAGAAGAACACCACTCGACGAACAGGTTCCACTTCAAGGCGTAAGCGTGTCTCGTAGACGGTGCTCTCGTTGAAGTGATGGTGTCAACTACCTCTTTGGGTAGGTCACCTAGAACCTCCGTGTCCTGTCCAGGGACCACAAGTGGAGATTCCACAAGTCTGGACGCGGGTGCCAAAGGGTGCCCCGTCCCGTCAGTAGGTCCTTCCTCAGAGGAATCTGCCAGGGAGGGGCTGTCGCGAGGAGCATTAGTTCGGGGAACCAGGTCCGAGTGGGCTAATACGGCGCCACAAGCAGGACCTGCTCCTCGTCCTCCCTGACCTTGCACAGTGTCTGTGCGAGAAGGCTCACTGGGGGAAACGCATACTTGCGTAGGCCCCGCGGCCAGTGCGTGCCAGAAGCAAGCAGGTCTACCTGAGCGGCTCCAAAATGTCTCCAAATCAGCTGGACTGTCTGGGGATGGAGTCGCCATTCTCCCGGGAGCATTGCTCGAGACAGCTCGTCGACTGTACGGTTGAGCAGAACCTTCCGACTCCAAAGGAGGAGGTGGCGGGCGAGTTGCGACATGCGACGGGAGCGAAGACCACCTTGTCGGTTGATGTACGCAATGGTCGCTGTGTTGTCCATTCAGACCAGCACGTGCTTGCCTTGTAAGCGCCCTTTGAGACGGTTCAAGGCAAGGCGCACTGCCAACAACTCTAGGCAATTAATGTGCCAGTGCAGCTGCGAGCCCATCCAAACCCCTGAGTCTGCATGCCCGTTGTACGTGGCACCCCACCCGGTGGTGGAGGCATCTGTTTAGACCACGGCATGCCTGGAGATCTGCTCTAGGGGCACCCCTGCCCGGAGGGGAGAAAGGAGGACGCAAGATCTGACCACGGGGTGAAGGTTTGGCGACAGGCTGGTGTGACTTGGACCCGGTGAGTGCCGTGCTTCCATGCCCACCTAGGGACTTGGCCATAAAGCCAGTGCTGGAGCGGTCTCATATGTAACAGGCCGAGCGGCGTAAGTGCTGCTGCTGCGGCCGCCATATGCCCCAGGAGCCTCTGAAACAGTTTCAGTGGGACCGCTGTCCTGCCCTTGAACGTATTCATGCAGGCTAGCACTGACCGTGCACGTTCCTCTGTGAGGCGTGCTGTCTGTTCGACCGAATCCAACTCCATACCGAGAAAAGAAATCCTCTGCGTCGGGGATAGTTTGCTCTTTTCCCAGCTGACCCGAAGCCCCAACCGGCTGAGGTGACTGAGCACCATGTCCCTTTGCCTCACAACTGATCCTGCGCTGGAGATGAGGACACGAAACACCATGCTCTCTGAGGGAACCAAAAGCCGCCTCCACGACCTTGGTTAAGACACGAGGCGACAGGGATAGCCCGATGGGGAGGACCTTGTACTGATATGCCCGTCCTTCTAACGCAAACCGCAGAAATGGTCTGTGGCTTCTGAAGGATTGACACATGAAAGTACGCGTCCTTCAGCAAACCAATCTCGGGGACAGACGCACCCGAAGATGCGTTTCTGCGTCAACATCTTGAACGGTAGCCGATGAAGGGCCCGGTCCAAAACTCGCAGATCCAAGATTGGCCGTAACCCACCGCTTTTCTTGGGTACAATGAAGTAGGAGCTGTCTTCATATCGGCTGGAGGGACCTGCTCTATCGCATCCTTCGCCAGTAGGGCTGCTATATCCGCACGCAAGACAGGAGCATCGGCTTCAATGTTGTGAAGCAGATGCTGCTGAACTTGGGGGGACGCCGGGCGAACTGAATCACATAGCCAAGTCTGATGGTCAGAAGGAGCCAGCGAGACGGGCTGGGCAGCGCTAGCCAGGCTCCCAGATACCGTACAAGTGGCACCAACGGAACCACCAACGTACCCACAGTGGGGCAGCGAGGTGGAACACAGGGACCCAGCTTGGGCAGCTTGTGAGCAGACCAAAGAAGGGTCTGAGTGTGCGGTGCAACACTTACATGGTCCCACAGGTTGGCAGAGGGTGCGTGAGCAGGGCCTTCGTTGACGCTCTCGACGAACCGCCCCTGCTGCCGTCTGGCGAGGAGGAGGATGAGTGCGTTCCTGCTTTGGTCTTCACGCCCCGCTCCAGCCGCTGCTCTTTGTGCTGAGGCGCACAGGGGAGATGGCCGATTGCAACACGACAGGGGTAGTGCAGCCTGAAATGCACAGCCCACTTGACACTGGAACAGACACTGCTGAAGTGCGCTCGCCAACACAAGAGATTCCGAGAGCGTGCTTAACTCTTAGTTTCTCTAACAACAGTTGAGGCAGAACGCTTTGCATTGGCCTCGTTAGTTTAAACTCGGAGTAGATTGGTCTATTGGAGCGATATCCAAATTCGTCGGTCACCGATGTGACTCGGAGTGACCAACTGAAAGGGAACCAGGGTAACGCCCACCAGGTGTGTGCTGTGGCACTATGCCCATCTCGGGACTCAGTTGTACAGCCAGTGCTGAAACATTCTCAATGTAACATCCATGCATCTGCGATCCTAGGGCCACGCAGGCCTCTTAAAACCTTTTTAGAGAACCGCTGTTTTTTTCCCCTGAACGAATTCATGCAGTTCAGCACTGATTGGGCATGCTCGTTCTATGTATCCATCTGTCATGATTACTGAGTCTAGCTCCATACTGAGAAAAGAGATGCTCTGCATAGGGGAGAGCTTGCTCTTTTCCCAGTTGACCCTAAGCCCCAACTGGCTGAGATGCTCCCAGTGTTCGCACAACAGATCTCGTGAGTGAGCTAATATAAGCCAGTCGTCAAGATATCTGAGGACTCCGATGCCCTTCCTCCATTGTGGAGACAACTTATGCAAAGGCACAGGGAGACAGGGACAGCACGAAGGGGAGGACCTTGTATCGATATGCTCGACCCTTGAAAGCAAACTGAAGAAACAAAAAAACATGAAAGTATGCATCCTTCAGGTTGATTGCTGCAAACCAACCTGGTGCTGAACTCTTGCAAGAATGTTCTGTTTTCTGGGAGTTTGCATTGAGATGGACTTGACCTGGGGCAGGAACACCACTGAACTGGTGAAGAAAGCACAGCAGAGACTCTACTTTCTGGGGGTTCTCAGAAAGAATAGAAGGATACAAGCAGACTCTGAGCAACACTATCACTCTACTATTGAGAGTATTCTAACTTGCTGCCTTTGTGTGTGGTTTCCCAGCTGCACCATGGCGTATAAAAAAGAGCTTCAGAGGGTCATCAGGACTGCAGAGAAAATCATTGGAAGCCCTCTCACAACTTTGGAGGACCTTCACAGTTCCTGCTGACTCGAGAGAGCTCACAGTATTATAAAGGACTCATCACACTTAGGTCACTCTTTGTACCGTCTGCCTGATGGTAACAGAGTGAACAGAGCCGTTAAAACAAGGACAAATAGATTCAAACACAGTTTTTATCCAATAGCTGTACAAGTTTTAAATGCCTCAGAACAAATGTGAAGTAAGGGATTTGTGTATTTAGTATTTGCACTTTTGTTTTTTACAGAATTTGTGCAATTTTGAATGTAAGCGGGCATGTACGTTTTTTTTGGAGTGAGACTGAAAGTTATTTTCGTTTGGACTGTTGGACAAATGAAAATAAAGGTATTTGTTCGTTCGTTCTGCATCAACATCTTGAATGGAAGCCTGTGAAGGGCCGATTCAACACTCACAGATCCTGATGGTCGGACCCACGCGCTCTCTGGGTACAATGAAATGAGGCTGTAAAACCCTGACTACATCCCTGCTGGAGGACGGGCTCTATTGCTCCTTAGCCAAGAGGACCTGCGATCTCTTCACGCTTGCTAGACACCTTATCCTCCTCAGAAGCCCCAAATTAACTAAGCAGGACTTCTGTGAGGGCTGGCAAAGCGGAACCAGACTGGGTATAATTCAAGGGGAGCCTCATAATAATGAGAGCCGCAACTCATAGTTCCATGGACATGTGTCACAGTGCGGACATGACCAATCACAAAAGCCATCTAGCCTCGTACGCCCAGCCTGTAAGACAGCAATCGTTGCCAGTCATCAGAATAAGGATCTACCGCACCCAGAAGTACACGTTCCCGGAAAGATACTCGGGACAAAACGAAGAAACTGCTATTTTAGGCGTTAGTGCCCAGTGGTGTAACACGCACTTCTTGTGCTATCACAGGGGTGAAAACACTGCGGATCATCCCTCTAGAGACAAAGCTGAGAAGTTCTGCGACTGTGTTCTTTTTTTTTCTTGTAGTTCCATTTCTGGAAGAAAAGACGCTATGAGCAATCAGCTCTGGAGCAAAATGGCACTACGCCATCCTTAATATACCCGTATGTACTGAGTGGCTTCATGTAATCCACTCGCCAACATTCATTGGCCATTGCATGTATTGCTCAGCGGTGATTGGGCGCCTAAGTGATACCTCTAATTTTCCGTGTTGACATGTTCAAAGTGACTGACGGAAAGGTGAACCTGGTGCAATATGTAAACAAGTATGGTTTTCATGGCTCATAGTAAACATGTGCAAAAGACACAATTATTATTCAGAAAATGGTTATATTCAGAATATAATAAATATTATTCAGAATAGTATTTGTATCCATTATTGGAAAAGCATATTATTATAACTGACAAATATTACTTGTGCAATAGATTTTATAAGTTGCTTGAAACAGGACTTGCAAGTCCCTTAAAGGGTCCTATTATGCTCTTTTACAAAGTCTTGATTTTGTTTTGGGGGTGTACTAGAACAGGCTCTCATACTAGGTTGTTTGAAAAACACATTATTTTTTACATATTTTACATTATTACAACACCTCTCTCCCCAGTCTGGCATGAACGGCTCGAATAGTTCCTGTATCAAATGAAGACCCGCCTTCTGAAAATACGACATGTGCTGTGATTGGTTAGCTGGGCCAATGTGTGCTGTGATTGGCAGCACTCGGCGCCTGGTCGGGAAATGTCATGCCCCTTACCATAGCCGCCTGCGAGCTTCAGTGTAAATATTGCGTCAATATCAAATCTATTTGAGCGCGATTTAAACCCGGATGATTGTAACCACTCTAAGTTCGTCTGCCTTGGGAAAGCTAGCGTGTCTCCGACAAAGTGATACCACTTGTTGCCTTCTCTAGTGCAGCTCAACCAGCTTTCGTCCCATTCGTCGATCTTTGTGATATCACAAATCCCGGAAAATATGCGTTGTATTCCGTTCTTTGTAGTTTTTGAAAAGTGATTTCTGTTCAATAAAATATCTCCATTTGAATTGGACTTTGAACTTTGCAGATCTTTTTTATGCTCAAACTGCACCATTACAGACTAACAGTGAAAAAGCATAATAGGACCCCTTTAAATAAAATATTTAGATTTTTGTCATTCAATTTTCTTTAAAATATAATATGGAAGAGAGTAAATGTCTCTTTGGTGGGGGGAGGAAATAGTTTTCTCTGCCTTGACCCAACTATAAATAGAACAAAACCTGCCAACAATGCAACGCTGCAGCCAAAGCCTTGTCAAAAGCTGAATTAACATTTATCCAAACAAGAGCAGTATTTCTGCTCAAAGAGAACGAAGCAATGTGCAAATGTGAATGTAGAACCAGTTCAAAAGCTAAACCAGACATCACCAACTACCACAGAGGTGAATGTATTAAAATCTTTTTTTTTGTAGAAGTATGAATGGCACGTAGTGTAAAGACTTAAAATTTGCAATGAATGAGTCTCAAACTCCGCTAACTAGTGATTAAAAATAAATGCATCAAATACTTAAAAGATTTATGAAAAAACCTTGAGACAACAGTGAAGACCTAAACACCTAAAGTCCTAGACAGAGTAGTGTATACTTGCCTTACAGATAGGAAAACATATCTATAGAGAGCGAAATGTCTACTTTCAAATAAACCAATTCAAATAGAAAACAAATATTCTCAGATTATGTAATCCGTATGAAACATCCATACAGGCGCATCCACTGCTGTGGAGATGAGTCAGTGTCGCCGACTTCATCTCTTAAACCGAGAACAAAGAAAGCACTATAGTGTATCAATAAATTATTACAATATTAATGCAGCCTCCTTACTGTTTTTCACTGACACATTCATAATCATAGCTTCGGTGCGCTGTGGCAAGCTTTATACGTGAGCTTGAGCGCTTATAGGCTTTGTAGGCAATTAAAGGCTCATTATAACGATTTAAATGGTTTATTAATAAATGTGCGATTAGTCGACTAATGCTTAAAATGAACGACTACTAGTCGACCAGAAAATCTTTAGTCGAGGGCAGCCCTACCAGTTCATTCATTGTGCCAGAAAGAAATGTCCTGTTACTAAACCTGGTTTCTTGCAAGGTTTTTTTTCTCCATTTCTGACACTTAATGGAGTTTGGGTTCCTTGCCACCGTCACATTTGGCTTGCTTAGTTGGGGGTTTAAAAGACACTTCATATTCAGTAATATTTTCAATTTGACTGCACTGACACCATCGGACGAGAACAAAATTTGAACGAAGTGAGCAACATGAATTCGTAAGGTCAAGGTCAGGGCCAGGCAGCAGTACATTATGAGAATTTACTCCATCAACGCACTAGAGTTAGTCTAACTCTGATTTGCTCTGCATTTTTTGAATGTACACACCAAATGATGGAAGATACCAGCATTCTTGTCTATCCTGTAAAGGAGGTGGTAGCTCTGCTTGGTAATTTTCAAGTATCTTCTGTATGAACTCTCTAAGAAGTTCTCTAGATGTTTCTCAGCATCCGTGGTATGAACATGATCGCTGCGAGACGCTGGTGGAGTGAACGAGGCTTGAGAGGACGTTTTCCACTTTTTTGACACTTTAGAAAGTCAGTAAAATAGAAAGTTGCAATTTAGGGTCAGCGATATCCTTATCTTATCTTATTTGCAAAATATTTGAAATAATTTCAGTTTATTTTTATTTATTTATCGGTTTTTGTTTGTTTTAATAGCAATATCAAACATGGGCTGGTATACATTATATAAATGTTGGGGGCGTAAACATTAATGATCCCGACTGTAACGTCATGGTCGGTGTTATGTTGAAAATTATATTCAATATTAGAATGTTTGCGGGAGCAGGCCAGAAATTCAGCTGGAGCGGGATTAAGAAAACCGCACGCAGGGCTTTAATACAAAATGCACACAATTAATGGCGACTGTAGAAAGCAAAAGCTGAATCCCGGACATTTTGAGCGATTTAGAAATCCCGGCCGGACGCATTTTTTTTTAGATCCAAAAAGAGGACATGTCCGGGAAAAGAGGACGTATGGTCACCCTAAGCTAGTGTCATTATTCGCTCCCCAGTTCAGTAATGATCATTCAGTTCAAAAACAGTGTGAATTTTTATTTAGGAAACAAGACCATTCAGCTGTAAGCAATCTCGTTATTCAGCTAAATTCAGTTCAAGTTTTGTTCGCATCCAATTGTGTCGGTGCCATGAAATTTAAAATATTATTGACTATTAAAGGGTTAGTTCACCTAAAAATGAAAATTAGGCTGCGTTTTACTCACCCCCGATGCATCCTAGGTGTGTATGACTTTCTTCTTTCAGACGAATCCAGTCTGAGTTTTTATACAAAATTTCTTTGATCTTTCCAAGGCTCGATCGTGCACTCAGCTGGTGTTTCATTTGCTTTCTGTCCAAACGACGTGAAATAAAAAGCACCCTTTCAAGAAAAAAAGTGTCTCACACGCGCCGTGGGTGAACAAAGGCTCCTGTGCGAACTCGAGGCGTTGTTTTTGTAAGAAACTATCCATCTTCAAACGTAATAAGCCCTTTAATGTACTTGCGTCAGCAGTTTGGACACAACAGTTCCGGGGAATTGTGAGGTCAGCGCTGTGTATGCGCCGGTGCGTCTCGTGAAAACCAGCGTTTGTTTACAGGATCAAAAGCAGCAAAGTTTCCTTACTTTAGCAAAGGAAAACCAGTCTCCTCTTGGCTTATATCGAAATCCTCTGACATTCTTCTTTACATATCCTCGTTTTGTTCTTCTAATTAGTGACCGTTTTGTTTTGTTTTGATCTCTCCGCTGCGTCTCCGCGTGCGTCACTTCTGAGCGGCGCATGCGCAAAGCTGACCTCATACATAATTCCCCCGGAGCTGCTTCCGTTTTACAACAGTGAGCGCAAGCTAGATTCAAGTGATTATTTATTACAGTGAGTATTACATCGATTCGCTACAGAGTCCTTTGGTCACCCCCCGGAGGCGTGTGAAGCTTTTTTTATGGAAGGGATGCTTTTTAATTTACGTCTTTGACCGAACAATGCACACCACTAGTTTGGGGGCAAAACGATATAGCTTGGAAGATCAAAGACAATTTTTAATATACCTCCACTGGGATTCGTCTGAAGAGAAAGTCATATAACCTAGGATCATCGGGGGCGAGTAAACGCGCCTCATTTTCTTTTTGGTGACTAACCCTTTAAGTGTCTTTTAAATCTCAACTATGCAAGCCGAAGGCATCACTAGATGGCGAGGACCGTTTGGAGAGCACTGACATCAGCCTCTTCACTGCTGACAGATTGTATGTTCCGTGTAATGCACTTGAGAGGTGTTTTCCCACTTATAAAACACCACTTATCTTCTGTAAATTTCTGGTCTTTAAACCTGCCTGCTTCTAATTGGATAATTTTGTTTCTTATTGTCACAGGTTCCATCCGCACCTCCCACATACACAGGAAGACAGCTTTGGTAAGATTCTGGAAGAAGGGTGAATGGAAAAGTGGTTAGAGAAAAAGAAAAAAAAATCTCCCAAGTGAATGCGGACTTACAGTTAGAAACAACATTAAAAGCCGTCAGTGCTCCAGTGAGACTAAAATAAAGGACCCGGATGATGGTGTGTGTGTGTGTGTGTGTGTGTGTGTGTGAGCAATTTGGCCAGCATGATAGAAGGATGTTAAAACTGGACTACTCTTTGCACCATCAATAGCTGTAGTGATTTGGAGTTAGTGTACTGGTAAAAGTATTGATGCAGTTTCACACATTTCTCCATTAAATCAGCTTTTCATTCCAACAGTATTTTAATTTTATCACCGTCTCGGATACAGCTAAATATTTATCTTGCTCTGGCTTCAGATTCACCCTGAAGTCAAATTGGGCTCTGTATGTTACATGAAGAATTTACAGATCTGTCTGTACTGCAGTGGTGATTGTGCAGTAAAACTTGGACATTTGATCATTCTGTGATAACTAGATACAGTATTTGGATTTCTCTGGTCAAAGTTTTTTTTATTTCGTGAGTTGTCTGTGTATGAATGACTGGCGTGCGTGCAACTGTAGTGCCAATCCCCATGCAACATGCTGTGACAAATCTTTAGCGTTCTTCTATGGATTTATTTTTTTTTAGCTCAAATCTCACTCAATTCTATACAACACCTTGTTGCAAATGGGCTGTATTTTTATACATCAAATTGTTCTTGCATTTCGCCACTGGAGCCGTGAAATATTTAATCAGTTTTGAGCTCTGCTCTGTTTAACAGTTAAACAATTAACCTTCAGATACCTAGATCCCAGTGGAAATAACTGATGACAAAGCAAATGAGGGAGGTGAGGACACGGGTTAGGTGTGCTAGTCTGAATTGTGATTTAAAAACTGCGTCTAAATGGCCATATACACACTGTAAGTTTTGGGAGTGATAACTCCTAATGTTACCCACATAAGTTACAGTGCTTG
The DNA here is from genome assembly GCA_018155175.1 of Sinocyclocheilus anophthalmus. Classification (NCBI taxonomy): domain Eukaryota; kingdom Metazoa; phylum Chordata; class Actinopteri; order Cypriniformes; family Cyprinidae; genus Sinocyclocheilus; species Sinocyclocheilus anophthalmus. The sequence continues at coordinate 34,998 of JADLZN010008318.1, read as the reverse complement.
ATAACTATATCACTGTTAATAGGTTTATTTTGATTTGCTAACGTTAATACATTTGTGTGTGTGTGTGTTAACAATTTTTCACCTAACTAACATTAGAGCCCAAGTAGGCTACATATCATTGTTTATAGTCAATGGGGTCCAGATATTTTAAGCTTCAAAAAGGAAATAACAGTAAAGAAATCCAGAAATTTGATTTAAATAATTGGAGTTGCATGGATTACTTTGAATTGTTTAAATTCGCATAGATTTTTATTTTATGTACAAAAAGAGATGAGCTGTATTTTGCTGTGAGGGTGAGTAAATGATGACAGAATTTCCATTTTTGGGTGAACTGCCCCTTTAGGCACTGAAAAGAGTGACGGCTGCAGTATATACATGGCCACAGTATAAGAGATCAGAGAACTGTGGTAAGAGGTTCTGGTCAGTTTATTTTTCAGATGGGTCTCTGTTTTTTTTACCCCCCTATGAGATTGACAATGTGCTTAACCAGCTGTGTTCTGAAAGTGTTTTTGTCATTGATGTTTGCTCCTTATACTGTGCTGTAACCTTCCGAAAGGGACAGGGAGTTGTAGGGAATAACTATGATTTCCTTTATAGTTATGCATGCAGAGTCCTAAACCACATGACACAAACAGCCCAATACTGTAATATATATATATCGGTTTTCACATAAACCAAGTGTGAATTTTTGGTTGATTTCTTGGTCTAATTCAGAGTTTGATTCCACCACTACCTCCGAACGCCTGTAGTACAAGAAGGGAGGGAACGGTACCACCGGCAGGAAAAATAATACGCTGCCATTAAAAACAGTTATACTCTGAGAATGCAAAGATGTATATTACACGCCATTAATAGCAGTTTACTTCCATAAGTTATGATGGATTGCTGGGGCCTCGTTTATAAAATGTGCATACGCACAGATTTGATCTTAGAGTGTGCGTACGCTAAAATCCACGGCGACGTTCATATTTATAAAAACGGTCTTTGACGTGGAAAAGTACTTACCGCCACGTCAGGGTCTGAGCAGGCGTACGCACAGTTCCTTGTGGCGAAGTCGGAGTACTGCAGCTATTTGAAAATCTAAGCTGCAATAATAATAAAAAGTGGGGTACGTGCTAAAGAAACAAACTTCATCCATAAAAACAAAGACGCAGTGAAGTCAGATTTTTATCAACGGCGAGTTTTGCGAGATTAAACTGAACTTTTTAGTAGCCTTCTTTATTCACTTTCTGTACAGTTTATTCCATGTTTTTTTTATTTAATTTTACAAGAGAACTTGCGAAGTCTTGGTTTACTACTAAGTAAAATAGACAAAAATAGTCGGACGATGTGTTTTTTGTCTGTGTAGCCTATAAGAATAGGTTATGTCGTGCAATAATGGTTTTAATATATTCTATTCAATAACTTTGTTAACTGTTTTTATTTATAACATGTGCTGCTTTGCTTCTGTGAAAATTAATAGACACCAGCCTTAAACTTTGTTTTTGCATTTACATCAGTTATACTTGTCTTAAAATACACGATATATTTTGTGTCAGTACATTAATGGCACAATTGAGCAGCATTAGTAAATTGTGTAAATATAAATAAATGCCAAATCACATGCAGGTTTTTCAGACCGGGGACCATAATCGTGTAATAATTAATTTTATTATGACATGAAACGTCCAATTTTACTTTCAATAATGTTTTTTAAAGTTTTCCAAGAATTTCGTGATACTAAACTTTTCATTAGTTGTCATAGCAAGTGATTTTAAAAGTAAGATGGCTCACTTTTTATAAAGTCAGATAGGACTGAATTCGTGAGTTTATCTTATTTGGCAACTTAATCGTTTCTAATTACTCGATTATCTTATTATTAGTATTCTGTTGTTTCTAGAAGTAGTGATTTTCACGAACCTCTACCTCTGCCAGCAGGAGGACCTCAATTTCAGACTTTTCTTTGCGCGCGTTATTCTCAAGCATAGAAATTCGGATATTGGCGTGTGCTCTTTTATATGGTTATGATATTAATTAGGGGGCGTTTACAAGGCGGAGATCTGACGGCAGTCAGCTGCACACAATTTCAAGATCATTTGCGATTTATAAATGTCACATCTGTAAGAGAGGCGTACGCACCTGTTTTTGTGCGCACGTTCGTTTTTCTCTGAATCGCACTTACGCACTTTTGAGAAATGATCTTAGAACAAATTTAGGACTGTTTATATGCAACATTTTATAAATGAGGCCCCAGGTGTGTTTAATTGGGGTTGGAGTTGAACTCTGCTCCTGGAGGGCCACTGTCTTATGGTGCATGAGGAAAATTTAATAAATTCTCACTGAGATAATACAGAGAGCCCAGAAAAATAAAGTTCTCATGCCGTTTATCAAAATGATTTACTGTCATTTTGATGGAAAATGCTACAAACTGGGATAGTTGGAATGTTTTTTTTTCTTTCAAATAACTCGTGTCATCTCGTCCCCAGGTTCTGAAGGTCATAGCATTAGAGTTCTACCTTGCTCAAAGATACGCAACTATGTGAGCGCACGCTTTGCGTTGTTGCATTTGACGTATCAAAGTGCAGTTCGTAACACAATGCAAGTACTTTACATGTTGCATTCTCAGAACTGTCACAAGGGGTGCTATAGCACGCATTAGCATGAACTTCGTCCTCCAATGGTCACTTTTTATGTCTACTACTGTCCTGGTGGAGCAGTATGGAGAAAATAACTTAGTGTTCAGGTAGGTCACTTTTAACAGTGTAACTAACATGTATGGTTTTGTACTGGCACAGGCAGTATTTGAAGGTAACTTAACCTAGAGTACAATGAGGAGCTCACTTGTAATGTATTGATGGCATATTTGTACCTATGTTTGCATAAGGCTTGTTTCTGGCCTCAATCCTGAGGTGCAGGGTCCCACTATACAGGCATTAAAAGAATGAAGGTACTGTGTGAAGGGAAAGGGTCCTGTTGTGTATTAGAGCCTTTGTATTAATATATTGTTTGTTGTTTATGTTGTTTGGTCAGCTCTTGTATATGTGTGTGTATATAATATGCACACATGACGCGTTCGTCAGGGTTAACATGACATGTGAAAATACAGTACGCAGGTTATTTTCTGACTGACTGAAAATATTGAAAAGGCAATGTCAGTGTGATATAATGAGATGAAGTTCGGTTGGTTACATATGTTCATAAAGTTAGAAAAACAATAGTGAGATATGCACATAATGTCTGTTTCTTGAAATATTCCATACTACTGAATTTCCCTTGTTTCTGTGTTCTTCACCTCTCGGTTGTTTTGCCCGCAGACTTTATCATCTGGAGCTGTGCAGTGATGCAACATGTCTGTGTTTAGAACGATTTCCCCCCAAAAAACTGTGTATATGGAATAAAACAATTCAACAACCAGTGACGGCGTTTGCACTTTTTTGTATTCAAATGAATGTAAGAAATCGACTGTTTTTTTGTAAAAAGAGAAAAGAAGACAAGACTCCAACTTCTCACTAATAAACTTCCATGATTACAAGATATATATGCTCTAACTTTCTCTTGACCATAGATGTCAGGAAATTTCAACTTTTAAGAAATCCATTCTCTTGTATTATATGAACTCGTACATGGTTCATATATATATATATAAATCTAAGAAAAAAGTTATACATCTTCGACATGAGGGTGAGTAAATGAGAATTTTTAGTTTTGGGTGGAGCATCTCTTTAAGTACCCTATTAGACAATGCAATTTTTTTTTATTTAATTGCAAAACATAAAATAAAGGCAAATTATTTATTTTGAAATGGCATACACATAGATGTATCTAATATAATTATTTCAATAGGGTAATTTTTTTATCTAAATAAAACAAATTACCAATTTGGTTTTATAATAATCATAAGATTGTGTGTAAATGAACACCTCTTTGCATATTTTGCACGTCTATTTTTACTGAGGGCAGATCAACTTTCTGGCAATATACATGTGATGGCATACAAAGATCCATTTTCCTTTCTGTGTGAAATGCACAAAAATATTAGCTAACAAAGTTATTTTCGTGACCTGGTTACATGTACTTACTATTATAATAACAAAAAATCATCCATAATTGCATGCAAGTAAGCCAAACCTAAATCCTAACCCTAACCATATAGTAAGCAAATGTAGTTAATTAATATTACTCAGTACTTAAATGTATAATTACACTAAAAATAACATGTAACCAAATATTAAAGAATAAATTAACAAAAAAGAAAAAACAGAGTATATAAGTTATAAGAAGAGTATTTATACTTTTCTAATTAAATTATTAAACTAAATGATGTATCTAAATCACTTTAATTATTTCACTCATTCAAGGTCCATCCATTGCAAGGCCTCACATTCTCTAAAATCCCTGTTCACGAAAAAAAAAAAACCTTATCTACATCTTGAATGGCCCGAGGGCAAGTAAATTATCAGCAAAATTAAATTTTTGGGTGGGGTTGAACGAGTCCTAATAACAACAAGAGCAGTGCTTCACAGACTGGTCCTACAGACCCCCCAGCACTGCACATTTTGTATGTATCCCCCATCAAACACACCTGATTGAACTCTTCAGCTCATTAGCAGAGACTACGAGACCTGAAATGGGTGTAACCAATCAGGGAGACATACAAAATGTGCTGTTTTGGGGCGGTCACTAGAACAGGTTTGAGAACACTGAAATGAGCACAGCAGTGAAGGCTTCATTCGGCAGTTAACCGCTGGACTGCTGTAGAGTGGTGGTGCGCTGGGGTAAGAGAGGCTTGCTTGAGCAGCTTTTCTCTCTCTGAGGGGTGCTGTTGAGGAGCGGGTGTAGTCAGGGCTGGCTCTGAGTGTAGGAGGAACCACCTCGCGGGACACACCAGCCTCACAGGTGGTTCAGCACTGCATCAAGTTCAACCAGCTCCGACCCAAACTGGAAAAAACAAACAAACAACGATCTAGCCGTCATAATTCAGTACAGGGACTACAGCTTTACAATCAAAAATTAGATTTGAGCAAATAACCTTTCAATATATCAGCTTCGCCAGATGCTGAAGAGTCGACTAATGGCCTAAAATGAAAACTACTAGTTGACTAGAAAAATTGTTTTAAAATTGCTGCTGCTGTTGTGTTTTTGGTTATCTGCTGTAGTTGTAGATTATTGGCTGCTGCACGCAATTACAGGAACGTGCTACTGCCAATGATACGGGCGATACGGTGCCGTGAGTATTAAGAATTTCGCTGCTGCACAAAATGCACTATAAAATAAACAGTAGCAGATCTATACAGGTGGAAGCGGGGAAGGTGGAGGTTTCATGCAGGAATTTCACGGAATGCTAGACAGCCATATAAAGCAAGGCAGTAAAGATCAATTGGCTCCATATGCAGCAGAAACCAGCCGCTGTGCCAAGTGTTTAACTCTGAATATCATAGTTACGTTACAACCCGTCCGCCTGCGCATCTAGAGTTCATGACTACAGTTTAATGTATCTCAGAAGGGCATGGAGGCATTTAACCTACAGTTACCGAAGGATAAATATGTGTTTTGGTTTTAACATAAAACATTTAATACTGATATTTGAAATAATTTAAATCATGAAAAAAATTATCAAAATGTGAAATTAAAATTGCCAGTAGGTGACAGCAAGTGACTGTAATGAGTGAGTCATTGAGATTCAACATATTCATTCAAACGACTGATTCATTCAAAAACAAAGCATTTGAATCTCCGCGTTCCATTTGAAGGGCTCATCCCTAGCCCTAATCCCTTTAAAGGGTTTACCCTCTGGAGTGAGAGCTTCGAAGGGTTGAAGGGTGTAGGGGACCAAATAACTGTTTCTTGAAGTGCCCTTCTGCATCATCAACACGGAGGCGCCTTTATCATGCAAAGAATCTGCGCAAAGGATCATGGGTGCACGAAGTGTCCATCAGTTGTACCCTTCGAAATCCTTCATTCCGAAGGGCCCTTTAAAGTGTCCAGTTTTGAGCACTTCGGTTTGGAACGACCCTTCAATATGGCGGCCATGATTATTTTCACTCCGAAGTGCCCTTCGGAGAGCGATATATACCGTTTGGAACGCACGGGTGTTAATGAGGAATCACTGAATCATTTATCAACGATCATTCAAAAAAAGCCGCTTCATTCATAAGTAAACAGCATCCTTTGTCAGAGGACGCAAAACAGTGCTGGATCTTTGTTTGAACTATTTTTGGTGCAAAAATTGAGCAAAAACAAGCAATCTATGTCTAAAACGCAAGTCACTTTTTGCTAACTTTACTGAACTTGTATAAAATTATTATTAAATTTGTTATCATGCTGATATCTGCAGAAAAACAGAACTCTTTGTGTGATATAGATTAAGTTAACTATATTAAATTATATAAATATAAAAAACATACAGAAGCATTTTTGCCATCTACAATTTAGAATGCCTTGAATTTTGAGTTTTAATAGAATAATAAATCACGTGCCTGCACTCTCTGGTTGTGTTTTGGTGATATACTCAATGTCAGATCGCACATCATTACAACAACACTTACCATATTATCATTGCAGAAGATACACTGTATATCACACACCCCAGACTCAACTTGAGTGGAAAATGAAATCATCTGCGGTTTTGCGCTGTGTTTTTAGGAGTCTAACTTGCAGACGCCAGACCACTGATTCGTAAACCTGTTTTCCTGCAGTCCGTGTTCTTCTGACTATTTTGTAGTAACGAATATGCTTCAGGGAAATGAATCGGAGTAAAAGTATACATTTTAATTAGGAAATCTAGTGGAGTAAAAGTAAAAGTTGGCTGAAATATAAAAACTCAAGTAAAGTACTAATACTCCCACAAAAATATTGAATTACTGTAACAAAGTATTACTACTTGGGTATCTCCAAGAAACTTTATCCTGTGGTTTTATGTTAAAGAAAGTGTTAGTAATGACCTGACCTTGGTGGCAGCAGAACTCAAGTAGGCGTTTCCCACTTTTGTTCATCCTGCCAACACCACACTTTCCCAAGCAAGTTGCTCAGGAATTGTGGTCAGTGCCCACTCTAGCATTAAAGTTACCAAGCAAAAACTGTGGCTGATTTGATGGGACACTATTGACGATGTTGAGAACATCATAGAACTTCTCGATTAGTTTTGTAACCCTTGTTCCATGAAGGAAGCAACAGAGATGTTACATTTACATACTGATGTATGGGGTGTCACTTTGGAGTAGTAAAAAACAGGCCAATGAATATGTACGAGTGCCAAGCCACTTCTTTGTTCAAGGAGTCTGCAGTTTAAACAAAATCTCCAGTGATAGGGTTTCCATTTACTCAAGGTGAATGAATGAGTGTTTACTATGACAACCACTAGGCTCTGAAGCAAAAATCGGAATGAGTGGATGCATGCTACCGCCTTATAAACCCGTGTGTATAGAGGAGTGGCTAGGCTTGCAAATTCCACTCGCCAATGTTCAGTGGTCTGTTTTTTAAATGATTGGGGCTCCCAAGTGAGACCTATTCATTAGTATGTTGATGTAACACAGAATGTGACAGCTGAAACAAAGGACAAGTTCTCTTTCAGTCAGTGTAAGTCAGGGTTGGTTGCTAAGCACTGATAATGCTGACTTATCATGCTGTAGTGTAGAGCTGCATTGAAAGGATTTATTCAGATCCCAAATTTGGAGGAACAATACTTCCCAGCAGGTTGTTCCTGACTGCAAAGCCTACAGCATGTTCTCTTTGATCTAATTCTGACTTGCCCTGAAAAAAGGTGAAATCTTACAGCAGTCCCACTGGACAGTCACTGGCTGAACAATTAAAAAACATGCAGCCCATTTCACAGGTTGGTACATGAAAAAAAATCACACTGATCTTTTATTTTTTTTTGTATATACTTGGTTATACACTGCAATTTGGTTATCAATATTGCAATGTCAGATATAGCCATTTATTGCAAGTTGTTTAATTCTTTTTTTTACAGATTAACAACATAGACGTGCAGAGAGAATGCATCCTCAAATCGTGTGTATGCTTGAATGAGGACCATATACAGCTGTTCAAGGAGTACAATGTAAGCAAATGCTTATCTCTTTCACCATCTAGTTCACTTTCATCTATTTCCTGTACTGCATCAAATATTAGATGTCATACAAATGCAGCATATTTTGTATGTTTTGCACAGGATTGTGATTGGTTGATTGCCAAAGAAGCCATGAAGCAGACAGTAATTGGGATCTGCATTGTTCGACATGAAGGACATGACCCAGTGGATCAGAAGGGGTTGATGTTCTCATTCCTTTGAGGAATGCAGCCGTGGCAGTGGCCATGTTATTCAGACTCATTTATGCCTTTAACCTTAGCTACCCATGAGGACTCAAATCTATATTTGAGATCATCCAGAAAGTGTTCTTCAGACTTTCATCAAATGTGCATGCCCTGAAGAACAAGATGCTGGAGTAAGTTGATCCTGTTCTATCTTGTTCTAAGCTTAACACTGAGCAGATTTTTTTCTATTTGACAAAGTATTTTTTTATTGTAATATCAATATTGTTAGTCCTCTTTTTTGTATTTTGCATTGTAGTTTGTTTCTTTGTATTACTTAAATGTCAACCTAGCTGAAACTTTAAAAATACTATTGTGGTTTATTTAAACTTTTGAAAACAGCTCAGCACTGAACAGTAGTTGTTGTCTTTTTCTTTTGAAATTGGAATAAAGAAAGACTTAAATAGTAAATAAAGTTAAAGTAAATAAAGTTGTTCAGTTAAAACATTTCTGGTTGTCGTAATTAAGTGGTTAAAATTAATTGGCACAACAAGAGTAAGTTGTGTACAAGTTAAAACCACAAGATAATTCAAACAAACATGATTTGATCTCATTGGTTGAAGATGAATTTCGCTCTTTGGTTCTATTTACCTAGATTAAGTTCAGATAACATGATTCAAATGCATGGAAATGTGCGTAATAATTAAATTAAGTTGCACCAACGATTAATTTTTTTGAGTATACAAGACTTTTAAAGGGGTCATCGGATGCACAAGTTGATATGATTAATGAACAGTCTATAACATGCTTTCAGTGTTTTCCATCCATTGATTTATTTGTGAAGGAAACCGACTGTCTTCAGAAAAATATGGATGTCATTTTCATTTTTATTGTGCAAGTATGTGATAAAGGCAGCAAATTTGTGAGCGGAGCATTGCTCTTGTATACCAAGCGTTACAGGGGAAACCTTTTTTACATCCCACTCTAAGGCCTACTGCTGGCAGAGAATGAATTTGCATATATATGCCGCCCCGAAAAAAAGTGTTTTAGTCTGTGGGAAACACTGGTTACTTTGGTTTTTAAAATTTCTGGTTACACTTTACTTGAAGGGTGTGGCACTACGACTGACCTGAACCTTCATAACATGACATGAACCTAAATAACCTGACATTACACGTGGCAATGAATATGAAGTTTTTTTTTGCATGTTTATGACAACTGTCATTAAGAGTCATTTGCTCAGTTCTGTAATTTTTAATGCAAAGATGACTTTGTTTGAGATGTCTTTGTTATGGCTATGGTTAGGGGTAAGGGTATGGGTAGGGTTAGGTTAGGGTTAGGTCAAAAAATGTCATATTTGCATTAAAAATTACAAAACTGAGCGAATGACACTTAATGACAATTGTCATAAACATGCATAAAACCTCCTTCATGTGTCATGATTATGAAGGTGTCATGTCAGTCTAATGCACACCCCTTCAAGTAAAGTGTAACCAAATTTATCAGTGGTAGTGTAAAACAACACCCTTTTTACCTAGCCAAAAACAGCTCTGCACACAGCAACCCATTTTAGTGCATGTTTCTTTAAATGCTAATGAGCTCTGCTGACACAAGCCCTCCCCTCTTTCCATGGTGGGGGAGGAGAAATTCTCATAAGACTAAAGGTGCATCCCAAATCGCATACTTATGCACTATTCTATGACGTTTTTTAGTATAAATAGTGCGAGTAGTGCATTCACACTGAAAATTCCAAAAAAGAAAAAGTGCACTTTAAATACACGGATGATGCACTTAAATAACCGAAAAAACAAAGTGTGGAATGTTGGACACTTCATGCACTCAACTGTTGCAGCTTTAACTATGTTGTGAAGGGGGAGGGGCTATCAGACTCTGTTTATGAATGACAAAATAACCTTATATAATTCATACAATACATGGTTGAGTACATAAGTACATAGTGTATAAGTGCATAATGTATAGTGCATCATTTGGGACGCAGCTAATGTTAATTTAGCCGCATTTAACTGCGGAACTTGCTAATAGCATGTTATTAGGAAAGGCGATTTGCAAAGATTCATAAAAGAGCCTTATACTCACTTCTTCTTTAGGTGAGGCTGGATCACGAATGATTTGCACGAACATAAATGCATTTATGTAGATCGGGGGGCGCATTCCCTTTAGAAACAAATGTAATCCACTGCGTCTTCAGAGGCTCATATGTCGGTAGTAAATGACGACTGCTATGTTCATTTTTTACATCCAACAACAAAACACCTCAAGTGCTTAGGAGATATTCTTGTCTACACCTGCTCCGGCGTCGAAACAATGGAAGACTGTTTCCAGCTCACTCAGGGCTGGTCTAAGGTAAAATACAAGTGTCAATAAAAAAAATCCATAGGAGGGGCCTGGGTCTGTTGTGACGTCACATGCCAAAAAAGCTGAGAACGGCTTGATTTGAGAAAGGGGTTATTATTTATAGGGATTTAAAAAAAAACACTGGGTGGATATTTATCATTATAGGGTGTTTGTGTACACACGCTGCCAACACACATTTATTTTCAAACAACATGTAAAAGTGAATTTTGCATCCGATGACCCCTTCAAGACCACTTTCTCAGTCGGCCCACGGAGGAAGAAGAAAACAAAACACAAAGGTCCAAGAGACACAATCAGCATTTCAACAAAAACTAGGGGGGGGAAATGGGGGCTAATCTTATCATTGGTGATATACAGGTTAGAAATTCTTCCCACGAAAAGAATTACTCTTGACACAATAATAAACATAAAGCCTGAACTCATTTTTGCAACTCAGTGCAGAGCAAAAACAAGTACCGCACAAGGCAGACATGAAGCCCCGAAGAGGATTTTGTCGCTGAACATGGAAGCACCTCTCAATCTGGAATGTGTGGTCAGGGCTGTAAAGTGCAAACATGTCACAGTCATGCGATTAAAAATATACCACAGTAGCATGTGTGTGATACAGTTTTGCATGTGTATGAGCCTGTTTGCAAACTACAAAACTGGATGCCTTTGTCCATGGAATTTTCTGGAATCACTAAGTTCTATTACATCGTGAGTATCATTGGGGAGGTTCTTCTCTAAGGCGTCCTCTGGCTACCAGTATGAATTAAACAGACATTACATTATGTGTGTACTCACTAATGTTCATAACACCCTTGGGTGTTTTGTTTTTGTCTCTCAGTGGATGCATAAGATTTTCTGACAAAACAGAAATTCTTGCCACAGGTTTTATCTAATAATTTGATATTTTAAATAAAAACCTTAGACCTGTTCTAATTGTTGAGAAGTTATAGGTCCTTTGCACTGAATCCCTTCCTCAATCAGTATCACAGCTTCCAAAAAGTGACAGTCCTACTTATACACTAATGTCAGTGTTATTAACATTAAATAACAAAAAAAAAAAAAAAAGAGAAAATACCTTACTACTCCTGACTGAATACCTTTTGTAGCTTTAATAATAATAAATTTCCTTTTAGTTGGTCACTTTCATTGTTGTGTCGAAATACTGACACTAGAGGTTACTCTTGGTAGCCCACACACCTCTTAAGTATTCAGAAAAGGCCAAAGAAGTTGGCAAGTGGAATTTGCATGGCCAGCCACTCTCCTGGACATAAAAGAAGGGCTGACACACCACTTATTCAACTTTGTTCTTCAGAGCCAAAACACACATCTTATGCACTACAGAGTAGCAACTATTTCCACACACCTCGCTGAAATTTATAGCATGCTATAATGTTCTCCTCTCATTTGTGCACAGATAAGAACAAGGAGTTCTCCTGGGTGCATCAACAGTGGCTTAAAAGAGGTAATTTCCTTTCTAAGAGAAAAGCATGGCAGATTGAGTCTTTTTAAAGATGCGAGGTTAGTATGCATCACATCAAGTCCAGTCTCCCAAACACGCTGGACCCATTCCAGTTTGCAAACTGTCCAAACCGTTCCACGGACAATGCAATATCCTCCACTTTCCACCTCGCTCTTACTCACCTGGAACAGAAAGACCCTTATGTTAGAATGCTGTTCGACTTCAGCTCAGCATTCAACACAATAATCCCTCAGCAGCTTATCAACAAACTAAACTTGCTGGGCCTCAACTTACCCCTCTGTAATTGTATCCTGAATTTTTTAGCTATAAGATCTCAGTCAGTCCATGTCGGCCGCAACACGTCCAGCACTACCACACTGACCACAGGTGCCCCACAGGGCTGTGTGCTCAGACCGCTGCTCTTCACGCTGCTGACTCACAACTGCACTGCCAAATTCAGCTCCAACCACATCATCAAGTTTGCTGATGACACAACTGTGGTAGGCCTCATCAGAAACAATGATGAAACACACTACAGAGAGGAAGTGGCACAGCTGGCTGAATGGTGCGGTGTCAACAACCTGTCCCTCAAAGTGAGTAAGACAAAGGAGGTTGTGAGGACTTCAGGAGACACTCTGTTGACCACTCCCCACTGACCATCGACGGCTCTGCCGTGGAGAGAGTCAGCAACACTAAATTCCTGGGAGTGCACATTACAGAGGATCTCACCTGGACCACCAACACCATGTCAATCTCCAAGAAGGCACAACAGCGCCTCCACTTTCTCCGCCAGCTGAAAAGAGCCTCCTTGAGCTTTGAGATGGTAGCACTGAATTAAGCCATGAATGCAACTTCCTACCTTTCTGCCGCCGCTGCCTCATAAGATGTAATATTATTATCTGTTATTAGAATCCAGCGCAACGGCAACATGTCGCCATGTTATAAGACAACATCTGTACTGCAAGCTGTATTGCTGTTTTTAGTGTATGCATACAAACGCAACGTCATTGCCATAGAAACCAATGCAGATTCATTCAATTCATTACTTTAGACTTATGTGCCCTCTAGAAGCTTGCGTTCTGCAAAGTGAACCACTTTCACTGACTTTTTAATTAAATGTTCCCTCCTGGTGGAATGACTTGCCCAAATCAATCCGAGCAGCTGAGCCCTTAGCCATCTTCAAGAATCAGCTAAAAACACATCTCTTCCTTCTTTATTTGACCCTCTAACTCTAGCACCCTCTATTCTAATTCTATTCTTAAAAAAAAAAGTCCCTTTTAGACTTGCACTCTATTCATTTACTAACTGCTTGTTTTCTTAAAAAAAAAAAAAAACTAACACTAGCTTATCTAATCTTTTTGTATTCTATCTATTTGTTTTCTTTTTATTTATTATACAATTAACAAAAGCAAAAAAAACTCTAACACTAGCTTGCTCTATTCCTTTCCTATTTTATCTATTTTCTTTTTATTATATAATTTTTAAAAAACGTTGCTACGTGTACTGCGTTAAACTAACCGAGACTGCTTATAGCACTTGCATATCATTGCTCTTTTGTTGATTTTGATTGCTTCTGTTGTCTTCATTTGTAAGTCGTTTTGGATAAAAGTGTTTGCTAAATGACTAAATGTAAATGTAGATACTGAGAAAAATGAAAGAGCACCATGGACACACAAATCGGAATTGAGCAGTTGCGATACACAGTGTGGACAGTCAGTCATCTAGATTGGATTCCAATCGGATATGCACAAAAATCCGGTTTGGACCGACAGTCTGAACAAGGCTAAAGAAGTTGATGATGTACTACAGGTGCCCTTTTATTCTGACAGTTGCACAGGTAGTAACATCACGGACTGTTGTAGGCCAATAACATTGTCACATTTAAAGTAGGGCTGTCAGTTTAAAACGTTAACTTAATTAATTATGAAAAAATAATGCGATTAAAATATTTTAACGCAGTTAATGCATTGGCCCCACCCCCAGACCTGTACATCATCTTACATTTTATATAGTTCACTGTTGACAAAATTATGCAGTGGAACAACTCCAAATGCAGGTAATGCCCTAAAATTGCAAAAAAAATGGCCAATTGAGTTTTGTCTCATTTTATTCCTACGTGTTATCACAACGATCGGGTGAGAGAAGTAACATGAGAGATTATTTGTCCTGAATATACGAGGTTTAAATGATTATCACGAGATTTTTATACAACAGTTCAGTAAATAAGACGTTGATATTGGGTTATATTTTAAACACAATATTGTGTTTTTGCTGAATTTTGCAGAGAACACTTTACCTTTAAAAGGGGTCCTTATTATGCTTTTTCACTTTTTCAACTTTAGTTAGTCTGTAATGTTGCTGTTTGAGCTTAAAAAATATCTGCAAAGTTACAAAGCTCAAAGTCCACTTCAGAAGGAGATATTTTATTGAACAGAAATCACTTTACAAAAACTACAACGAGCGATGGTTTGAACTACAACGCATGTTTTTAGGGATTTGTGATATCACAAATATCGAATGGGACGAGACCTGGTTGAGCTGCACGAGAGAAGGCAACGAGTGTTATCATTATGTCGGAGACACGATAGCTTTTAATTTTAAATTGGGTTTAAATTGCGCTCAAATTGATTTGATATTTCCGCAATATTTACACTGAAGCTCGTAGGCGGCTATGGTAAGGGGCATGACATTTCCCGACCAGTGCTGCCAATCACAGCACACACTGGCCCAGCTAACCAATCACAGCACACACTGACCAGCTAACCAATCACAGAACATTTCGTATTTCAGAAGGCGGGCCTTTCATTTGATACAGGAACTATTCGACCCGTTCATGACAGACTGGGGAGAGAGTGTTGTAATAATGTAAAATATGTGAAAAAAAATTTGTTTTTCGAACAACCTAGTATGAGAGCCTGTTCTAGTACACCCCAAAACAAAATCAAGATTTGTAAAAGAGCATAATAGGACCCCTTTAAAGCCAAAGCAGAATTGTTATGCGTCTTCGAGCAACACAGCTGTGTTTAGTTTTCTGAATGAATCTGCGTTTTGAACGAATCGTGTGAACCAATGATTCTGTAACGGGCTGACGAGACGTGAGACATGTGGATCCGTCTGCAGGCTTTATTAAAGAGACGTGGTAGACAGGCAGGGTCAAACAATGGCAAAAAGGTATATGGCGGGCAAAACACAAGAATAGTCCTAGGGCTAGCGAAGGTCGACGATCGGCAGACAGAATCACAGGGGCGAGACGAGAAGGAAAAAACCAGGAAAACAGGCAAAGATCAAAAAACGCAAAAACAGGCAAGGCAAAACAAGAAAAACACGGAGACTCAGAAAGGGGTACAGGCTAAAAAATACTCAGCAGAGAAATGTGGTTAGAGTGGGTGTTATATGGTGAGTGAGGTGATTAGAAACAGCTGTGTGCAATCAGTGCAGTGTGCAAATCATGATGGGATATGTAGTGCGGGGTGCTATGCAACAGTTTGTGTAACGCGAGAGTCAATGTAATGGAAAGGGTAACCTCTGATGGCAAGCAGACGGAAGTTAATGGACAGGATTCGTGACATAGCCCCCCCCAAGGAGCGGCTTCCAGACGCCCCAAACACACTAAAGATCCAGTTAGTGGGCGGTGGAGCGGAGGCGGAAAGGGGGAGGGACGGAGGGGCCACGTGACAAGGAATAGAGAGACCAGGACTGATGGCAGAACAGGCGGAACTGAGGACCACCAGGGTGGAGCAGATGGGACTGAAGATCCCCACGGCGGAGCGGAAGACCACCGGAGCCAGACAGTAGACCACCACAGCGGAACAAAGGACCACCAGAACCAGACAGTAACAGTAGACCACCACGGCGGAGCAGAAGACCACCACAGCAGAGCAGAGGACCACCACGGCGGAGCCGAGGACCACCAGAACCAAACAGTAGACCACCACGTTGGGGAAGAGGACCACCACGGCGGAGCAGAAGACCACCACGGCGGAGCAGAGGACAAACAGAACCAGACAGTAGACCACCACAGCGGGGCAGAGAACCACCACGGCAGAGCAGAGGACCACAACGGCGGAGCAGAGGACCAACAGAACCAGGCAGTAGACCACCACGGCAGAGCAGAGGACCACCACGGCGGCGCAGAGAGAACAGGGACACACCCTGGTGAACCCACCGATCAGGAACCATGGCGGAGACTGTAACAACGAGAGAGCGGAGACAGACAACACAGACAGAACATTTGGGTTGATAGACAAGACTGAGCGTTCAAGGGCAGCCTCCCTGGCTGGGTCGGGAAAGACAAAAGTTCACAAACGGCCTCCACAACCGTGACAGGACAGGATGAGGATTCCACGACGGCCTCCATAGCCGTGACAGGAAAGAAAGTGAGTTCACCGACGACCTCCATAGCCGTGACAGGACAAACAGGGAGTTCACAGACGGCCTCCATAGCCGTAACAAGACAGACAGAGAGTTCATAGGCGGCCTCCTTGGCCGGACAGAACAGACAGAGAGTTCATAGACAGCCTCCTTGGCCGGAACAGGACAGGCAGAGAGTTCACAGGTGGGTACTACTGACACCTCTGGAGGGTCTGCAGGATGCCGCCCCCTCTGGAGGTTCTACAGTAGTGCCCACGGGATACAGGGAGAGTTTGGCAAAGGTTCCTTCAACCTTGACATGAAAGGTTGAAAGTGCATTTCTGGGCGCCACCACAACGCAAGGAGCTGAAGCAAGCACCGCCACCTCGGGAGGTTCTGCAGCACACACCACCACCTCTGGAGAAGCTGCAGCGGGCACCATCGCTTCGGGGAACACAGCAGTGAGCACCACCACATCAGGAGAGACTGTAGCTTCAGCCACCGACTCTGCAGACCTGATAGTGGGTGCTACCGCCTCTGGGAGTTCTGTGGAGGTGTATGCAGCCCAAACGCAACAAAAGGCGATCCCCATCAGGGGAAACACTTCAGACAGGGGAATTAGTTCATGAACAGAATGGTTAGAGTGAGTGGGTTTGGGGATATCAGCGGTGCGTGCAGACACCAGCGGTGCATCCCTCACACTGGATACCAGACTTGGATACCCGAAGGACTGACCTTGAGAATCTGGGTGTGACAGACAGGACGTGACATGACTCTGGATGATCAGCTGTGATGCAACGTGATTCTCGATGAATAACTGAGGCGTGACGTGACCCTGGACGAACAGTTGAGACATGGCGAGACTCTAGAAGATCAGCTGAGACATGACGAGACTCTAGAAGATCAGCTGTGACGTAACGAGGCTCTGGCAGCTCAGCTGAGACTTGACTGGACTCATAAAGATCAGTTGTGATTTGACTTGACTCATGAAGATCAACTGTAACTTGACTTGACTCATGAAGATCAGCTGTGACTTGACTTGACTCATGAAGATCAGCTGTGACCTGACTTGAATCATGAAGATCAGCTGTGACCTGACTTGAATCATGAAGATCAGCTGTGACCTGACTAGACTCATGAAAATGAACTGTAACTTGAACTGACTCGTGAAGATCAGCTGTGACTAAACTTGACCCATGATAATGAATTGTAACCTGACTTGACTCATAACTATCAGCTGTGACTCGATTTGATCATGACGATCACTGTGCTAGCCCGACTCAGGAAGACAATGTGACTAGATTGACTCGGAAGATTAGCGTGGCTTGACTGAACTCAGGACGAAACAGCTGTGACTAGACTGACTCATGATTACTGAATTGTAAATTGACTTGGAATCATGACGATTCAAACTGTGACTTGCCAGACTCATGGGACTATCAGCTGTAACTCTAGACTCATGATAATAAACTGTTATTTGACCTGACTCATGATGATCAACCGGGACTTGACTAGATGCTGTTGTGTCCGCCATCTTGTGAGTGTGCTCTAGTGTGGCCGCCATCTTGCGATCAGGCTCCGCTGCTGCCGCCATTTTGTGAGCGTGCTCTGGTACAGCCACCACTTCAGTCACACACGTTCTTCCTCCGCGACACCCACAGTAAATACAGATCCGACAGTCAACAAAGCATAATTCATGAACTGAGCGAGTGATGAACGTGTACCCTCGCGTCTAAGCTTAGCCCTAAGACGTTGATTTATGCCATCGCAGAAAAACTATATTAATAAACAGTCTGGTAACTCAGAATATTGAGCGATGGCTAAAAACTCTCGGATATACGTCTCCAATGATCGTGGACCCTGTTTAAGGGCTAACAAAATCCTTGCGGTGTCCATACCTGGCCAATGCTCCTCAGAAAAGCCACTGGATCCTTGTTTGGCCGAGTATTCTGTAACGGGGCTGACGAGACGTGAGAATGGGAGCAATATGCACTTTATTTCAGAGACGTGGTCATAAAGCAGGCAGGGTCAAACAGGTATATGGCTGGCAAGACACAAGAATAGTCCTAGGGTTAGCGTAGGTCACTGATCGGCAGACATAATCACAGGGGCGAGACGAGAGGGAAAAAAAACAGGAAAACAGGCAAAGATCAAAAACCGCAAAAACAGGCAAGGCAAGGCAAAACAAGGAAAACACGGAGACTCGGAAAGGGGTACAGGCTAAACAATACTCCGCCGAGAAATGTGGTTAGAGTGGGTGTTATATAGTGAGTGAGGTGATTAGAAACCGCTGTGTGCAATCAGTGCAGTGTGCAAATCGTGCCATGAATGATGGGATATGTAGTCCGGGAAGATAAGCAACAGTAGGTGTAGTGTGAGAGTCAATGTAATGGAAAGTGTGACATCTGGTGGTGAATAAACGGAAGTCCATGAACCGAATTCGTGACAGATTCAAAGCCCCATTCATAAAGAGAGCCGTTTACTTAATTCCTGAACGAATCAGCCGTTTGAACGAATCGAATGAAGACATTTACCGCCACCTGCTGGCAGTTTCCTTATTTAGAATATAATTTCATAAAACAAATAAAAAATTATAATAATAAATAAAAACCATTCTACAGGCCTATTCACCGAAAATTTTTAATTCTTCATCATTTACGCCACCCTATGTCGTAAGTAAGGGATAGAAGATATTTTGAAGACTGTTGGTATACAACGCTGTTTTTGGTTACCAATGACTTTCATTGTATGAGTAAAAAATACTGAGATGTTCTCAAATTATCTTCTTTTATATTCCATAGTTTATGTTAGACCGTTGTAGCTTAAATGTTTGTGTTATAAATTTTATGTTGAATCAAATAAAACGTTTATCTCTAAAGCTATTTTTTGTAATGCCTACTTGATTCTATATCAATTTAACACAATAATTACTATAAATTATCTTTTGTGGGTATTTTCACAGCCAAATAATTTTGTGATTAATTAGATTAACTAATCGACACATCATGTAATTAATCTTCCCCGCCATTGACGTGTTGTCTAATCGTTTACAAGGAAACACCGTCCTGCCAAGACGAGTTTATAAGGCTTTTGTTTTTCCGGTTTTTTACTGACATAATAATCAAAGCTATTACGCATGTACGATCTCTGAACGAGTACAAAACCTCCCGAAAAAAAAAAACACACGTGTACAGGACAGAGAAACTAGCGATCTCTTATGTAAACGGATGCATATGAAAAATAATGCGATCATCAGCAATAGACAGCATATAAATGAAAACTGCATAATGTTACGGAGTAAAATGTTGATCCATGAAGTAGTATATGTCTGTGCAAGCTTTGGAGGTATTGATGGAATGCTTTAAGCTAGAATAAAACAGAATTTTTTTAGTTTAAAAGTAGAGGCTCTGATCTTTATTTTGGTGTATTGCATATTCAAATATTCATACAGCAAAATATACTGGAGGCCATCAACTTTTTGTGAAAATCATCAAAATCGCTGGAGGTGGCTGGCAACTTTTTTCAAAAATGCTGACGGGGAAAGAGTTAATTAGATTAACAATTTTAATCGACTGACAGTCCTAGTTTAAACACATGCTTCTGACACTGGTCACGCTGATGGAGTTCCGTCTCATTCCCCTCAAGGAACCAGATTTACACTTGTACCTGAGACGTTCACCTTACTTTCATGAAGATATTCCAATGAAACTTAAGATCAAATAACTAAATTAGTCAGGTTCAAATATTTAATATTCTAAGCATATACAACTTAAATGTATCATATTATTTTCAGTAATTTTGTAGCGGAAGGATTTTCAGAGACCTCTGTTCTCCTGACGTTCCCAGAAGTCTTGAACTGTTTTGTTGATGTCACAATTTTCTTCCCGCAGTTCTCTCTGCCACTGCCTCAACTCTTGCACATCTGGACGCACACGCACCTGAAAAAACAATATGTTGACATAGTTTAGCATTCACTACTCTACAGGTCAAAGGAAAAACAGATGCTTTAGGATACACAAGACCCTTCAAAGACGAGAGGAGTCTTATTCATGCCTCCATCTGAGTCAGTATCAGTTTTTGTTGCATTTACACGACCAGTAGATGTCCTCAGCATGCTATGTTTTATACATAAGCAGTGAATCTAGCTAGTGTAATCTATCTCAGGGGTTTCAAACCTGTTCTGGAGGACCCCCAGCACTGCACACTTTGTATGTATCCCTTTTCAGACACACCCATTTCAGAGTCTCTACAATTAGCTGATGAGTTGAATCAGGTGTGTTAGATGAGGGAGACATACAAAGGCTGAATCCGAAATCGCCCCCTACACCCTCATTCACTATTCCCTACATTAGGCCACTAATACAGTTAACTTGAAGGAGGAAATGAAAACGAGTGAGTGAATTCGGACACGGAGTGCACCGGAAGGAATGCATAGTTTTTTGCATAGTTTGTGCTTGCTGTTTAATCATTTGAAACTGGCAAACTGGCGGCTCCAGTAGTAAGATTAAAGGATTTGTCTTGACTCTGTCATGGAAATTATGTATAAACCCTAATCAAAAAATTTAATAATCAATTTACAAAAAATTTATGGTAACACGTCTAGAAGCCCATATTTATAATACATTATAAGGGTATTCTTAAGGCATTATAATGAATGGATAATGCATTATAAAAAACCTTATAATATGTTGTATTATCTCATGAATTTTCATAAGAACAGTTTTAATATATTACTTATTTGTGGTTATAGCTTTTAAGAGTATGACGATTTATAACACACAGTGAACATGTTGCATCCAATTAAGTTAGAATGGATTATATTTATCATAGTTATAATGTATTATAAGTCTCATATCTTGCCATCTTTCTTATGCTACTTTACTTCAAGCCATCAAAGACCACTTATAAGTAAAGTAATAATAATACTTTTTTTTTGTCAAACAGCCATAAGATCAGATATCAGATCAGATGAATGTGTAATAAGACATATTTGCTTTGAACTATTTTAATGTAATATAAGTTTGATTATTTTGACGGTTCCCCAACAGACAGACTGACTATAAGTAACTTTGCAAGTACGTCAACATTCTACCAACCCTAACCTAAGCCTACTAATACTCTAATAAGGAGTTAGTTGACACGTAGTTGCAAAGTTGCTTATAGACTTAGGGGAGACATGAAAATAAAAATGTAACCTAACATAGAAAACATTGCTTTTTTTTTCGTTGAAATTTATTATAGCTCACATAAAAATTTATATTAGCCTTACAGGGAACATCAAAATAAAAAGATATATAGTCCATATAAATTGTAAAAAATTGATTTTATATGGTGTTCGTTGTGTTATAAATAATCATCATCTTAAAACTTATAACACAAATGCTTAAGCAGTATCATGTATTATAATTGTGGTAACACTTTATTTCGAGTCTACTTTAGACATTCTACTAAATGTAAGTAACTTTGCAACTACATGTCAGTTAGTAGAGTGTTAGTAGACTGTCTGCTTAATATCTACTAACACTTTCTTTGTCAACTTATTCTACTAAACCTAAACCTACCCTAACAGTCTACTCTGAGCGTTAGTAGACATGTAGTTGCAAATAATGAGAATGGTGACATGTAGTTGAAATGTAGTTACAAAGTTACTTATAGTTAAAATAATGTCTAAAGTGGACTATCGAAATAAAAAGTAACCCAATTGTTGTTTCTATGATTATTTATAAGATGATTACATAGATAAGGTCTTTTAATGCATTCATTATAATGCCTTAAGAATACCCTTATAATGTGTTATAAATATGGGCTTCATAGAAAGTGTTACCGAATTTATATCTGTACTGTTTTACGTTGTACTCTGTGGACGAGCGCTTTGTAAAATTAATGGATGAAAGGATGATTCAGCTGCGTGCGTCATCTTCTGGCAAGACGTGGCAATTCATTTCGTGCGCAATTCTCACAGTGCATTATGGGTATTCTGGGTTATTATTGGTATTCTCAAGCCGTTGTGCATACATCAGTTGAACACTCGTTATTGCTGTGCATTGTGGGACTGAATGAGTGCACACGATAATGTCCACTATGATTCCATACTGTTTACACTGGTACTAGGGAGAGGGGCGATTCTACTTCAAAATGGAGACAAACAAATAAGGGAAATTAAAAATTAAGATATTGCCGGTATCAGCATAAAACAAGGAATGTAATGAGTATGTTATAGAGGCCACAAAGGTACCAGATTACTAATCAGGACCACCTGTCTACTGAACATCAAGCTGGATTCGTGGTAAGTAGAGTCATTTTAATATGTTTGCAACATGTTTCACAAGATCGACCATTATTCGACTCATTTTTTAGGGGCCATTCCACGACAACGTTTCAGCCAAAAAACGGGAAACTTTTATCTTTACTTTTCACTTTATTTGCCTGTTCATTTACACGACCACCGGCCATTTTGGTTGGACTGACAAACGCAGATTTTGACAAACTGGTTCAAAGTGCAAGTTTTGAAATGGCACCATTGTATGTTCCGTGTAAACACCAAAATGGGAATCTTTGAAAACGGGACGTCATGCATGTGGCAGTACGTGTTGGTATGAGACATGCTCAGAACGTGTCGATTTAAGGCAAGCAAGAACAAAACATACACAATGGCGGAGTACATGGTAGAGGTCTTCTCGTGTCCTAAAATCTGTACCCGACCCGAATCACTTCTTACCCGAACCCGACATACATAAATAATTTTTTTTAAAGAGAAACCCGACCCGAGACAGACCTGATGAAATTAGACCTGAGTCCGACCCGACTGCATTTATTTTCAAACCCGACTGGACCCGAACGTAAACTGCATTGACGTGTGTACAGCCTGCAGCCAGTAAAGAAAAATCCCGATGTCCTGCAGACTGATTTGGCCGGTTCTCCTTTACTTTGATTTATTTAACATTTATTCATTTTATTATTAGGCTACTTTATATTAGTGCCTGCATGATACAAGTTATTTCTGAGCTCGGCTTTCAATTGTGAACAGTGGATTTGAAAAATAAACATGATAGTTTGATAAAAAAAAATAAATCGATAGCCTAATCATGGATTCACTGTTGTCTGCAACCTGATCTCCCCGGCGAAAGGCTTCTGCACACAAAAAAAAAATGAAGGAATGAAGACGCATTCGGGATAGTTTTAAAAGAATAGGTCTGATCGGTCCATTTGGGAAAAGCCAGGTTATTTAAATTACCCGAGACGGAGGCAGATATACAAACTGACCGTGTACGAGTACGCGTCGAAGTTTTGGTCCCGAAACCCGCTCGGGTCTCGGGTTGGACCTCGGGTTTTCGGATCAAAGTGGACCCGTGAAGATCTCTAGTACATGGTAGTGAGTGTGCTCAGAAGTTTGCGACCGCTTGCTTCAGCAAAGTGTGGAATTTGACTTCACCGATATTAAAACAACAGCGGAGACGCATCATTGACACACTCGGCAAACAGGTATGTTATAACAACGGTGACAGCGACAACTTACGGCCTGGCATACGACACAGCGTTTTTGGCCGTTTTCCGCGGAAATATGTGTAAACGGCAACTCACTTTGAAAAAGTTGTGTATACGTGAACATTTTTAAAAACGCTAGGGAAAAAACTTTTCTGTTTTTGACTACATCGTAGTCGTGTAAACGAAGCCTTAGAATGCACCGTCTTTGAAGCATGTTTTATTGCCTTGTTCTGGATTAAATGCTTAAATTCTGATATATGTGACTTCATTGGTTGATCCTGCTTGATAATTATATCATTTTGGACTTGTCTGCATTATGTTTCCCAAAACAACGCTTTTTGGTGATTGTGAAGATTCAGGCGGAGATAAAGCACTACAGTTAGCTTCCCTCTACACGGTCCTTCAGGGAGTCAAGTACTTGGTGGTGAGCAAGAAGACACTTCAGAGCTTACATTTCTACTGCTTGGGGACATTATCAGGTCAAGAGGGGTGGTTTGTATACTAAAATCAGGCACATGATAATGGTTTCAGCAGAAGAACTGTCAGACGTGATTAAAGGAGTTGAGTATGTCGTAGTGAGGGCCTCACATACGCCTGTAAAACCTGTTCATTTTGCCACTGAAAAACTATTGAAAACTTTATTAAAACAAAATTGTGCTATGAAGGTGCCGTGGCAAGCTGGAAATTCAGCTACGGAAACGTGCACAATCCACTGAAATATGGTCCAGACGCACATCTGAGAAATATAGGAGCCTAAACTATTCACGACATCAAGAGGAGGGGGCTCTTCAAAGTACTGATGGCAGACGTCATATTTTTTCCTTTTCACACTCACCTCTTCTGGATGAACCAACTGCAAATACTCTGCCAGCTGGAAGAGGCACTCCATCTGGTGCCTTAGCAAGTGACCGACAGGTGCGTATCACCACGATAAGGCACGCAAACATTGCAAGGCTGTTCGCTGAAAAATTGGACTCGGCCTACAATCTTTCGGTCCCAGCTGCATCTAAAATTGAAGTTACTAAACATCTAAGGGAACGAGCTATGATAATGCAAGATCTCCAACCCTGCGCCTGGAGAGCTACTGTTCCTGTAGACATAAATTCAGCCCGGAATATGTTTACTGTTTTTGCATTGTATTGTGAATGTAGTAAATGTGAATTGTACTATTTCTGAGCTACTGACATATATCTTTAAGTTAGCCAATAGTATTGCTTAACATTTTGCACGTGTTCCTGAAATTGGATTAGATGCTACAGGATTTAACTAAGGTGAATTACTATGACTTAATTCATTATAAATTTTATGGATGTGTTGTGTGATGCAAATACGAAGTGGCCATAGAAAACATATTTGGCACATTTTTAACACAATCCTGGTCGTACTATATGGACATGTTTACTGTCAGCGCTTTGTTGTGTCGTTGCGGCACCGCAGGCATCCAGTGTAGACGTAGCTGGCATATTCGAAGGGCTATGCCTCCAAAGGCCAATACGTAATTGAGGCTGACTAATTGCAGAATTACATTCAAAGATTTATACAAGAATTACTAGAGGTGGGAAGATTCATATTGATTCTTGGGGTCACGATTCAATTAAAAATCGATTCACAAATGTTCTATTTTTAATCACGATTCACGATTTTTCATCACTTTTTTGTGCACACTGCACATCAAACGCACCAGTATCTTGATGCAAAACACACCAGTCTATAATATGGGTAGTCCTGACTCAAGAAATCAGTGTTTCCTATTAACGATGAATTTCCTAATAAATCAAAAATATTGTACATGCCCAAATCCGAATACCATGTTCGGAAAGGAAATCCTTTCATACTATGGAACCCCTATAAATAAGAGATAGGAGGAAAAAATTTATTTCAATGCGTAGAATGCGTTGTTCGTTTTCCGTGCCTTTCTGAATACGGATTCACTATTCTGGCACAACCCTACTTGCCATAATCACAAATTATCAATAATTAATATAAAATTTTTCCAAATACTTGCCCTCACTGAAAATGGGACAGGATGAACTTGTTCTTCCTCCTACATTGCTGTTTTGTTCCGACAACATCATGTTATTATTCTTCTTATTATTAAATTAACTAAAAATTCAACTTTTTAAATTTGTGAATCAATGCAAATCGCTACAAGACTGAATTGCGATTTTCATGTGAATCAAATTTTTCCCCACCCCTAAGAATTTCACCTCACAAGAAATAATGGTGGTTACCTTTTTTAAAGCTGCAGTCCGTAACTTTTTTTGGTTAAAAATGATCCGAAATCAATATTTGAGCAAGTACATAACCAGCCAGTGTTCAAAACTATCGCCTTACTTTAGCCCGATTCACAACGGTTGTCTTATAATATTTTCTAATTTGAGTAGTACGGGTAGGTTTTAACGGGAAATTCGAGCATGCTGCCGCGTCATTACGTCACGTCTGTAAACATAAAGAAGTTGTCCCGGCTACTAGGCTATCGCATGTGAGGATCCTGCAGGTGGCGGATCGTTTATAGCCTTTTCTCACAGCAGCCAGAATAATTAAATGATAATTTTGATGGCGGATGGTAATCCAGAAAGGATTATATGAAACAAATGTGAATTAAATTCAATTATATTCCAGTTATAAATGTGCTTCTGATTACAGATAGCCTGGGATTACAAAGATTTGTATTTGAAAGAAAACCAGTTCGAAGGGAGCATAATTAGCTTTTTGGGTTAAAATAATTTCTTAATATTAAATTTGAGTGGTATGACAATTAGAGATTAGATTGTGCAGAAATTGAAATCTACACGCTAATACACACTATACTCATAGTCACCAATGCTGATGTTGTTAACATTAATCATTTGAGAATAAAGTATAACAATAATAATAATTTGAACGGTTTGATGTGATATGAGCTAACTGAACTTTAGATTTAATCACCATTGGTAGCAAGATTTATTGTAATGCTTTTTTCCTCAGTTGGTCAGAAAAAACACGGGCAGATTTGTTACTTGTTCAGATGGCAATATACGGTGAAAATTCTTATTTAGGTAGTATTCCAAGACGTAGGCTAGAATCTGTTATTGTGAAGTACAGTAAATATCCACACTGGTGGGGTGACTGACTGCCACACATACTCTTCAGAACATTAGACTCATCCGCACTGGAGCCGTGCCGACTCACAAACCACGCAAGGAAGATAATTCCACACACAGCTGCAATTCCAGGTTTTCAAACAGAGATGGTGACAAAGAGGCAAAACTTACGGACTGCAGATTATAATGGGTTCAAATGTATTTTGTCTCATCACATGCGCCACATGCGTACAGTGTAGACACAGTGTTTGATTATGAGGGTGTATGTCATGAGTTTGTATTTTATTTTGTGGTTCAACAGGAGCAATGGTTCTCAACCTTTATGACTCTAAAAAAGCATAGTACCCTGACAGCCAATAACATCTGACGGCATTTCCAGTGAAAGTTTTTGCCACTCTCTAGGCCTGTCAAAAAAATTTGATTTCAAAATTCGTTCGAATCAAAAAAAAAAAAAAAAAAAAATTCAACAAAAACAAGTTGCATTCAAATTGAAGGTCTGCGTACAGCCGTAGGCGCATTATCCGCGGACACGGAGGTACGATGATGATGTATGTGTCGTGGTTGTATTTGAATGCTTTTGTTAGCCTATCCAGTTGAACCCACTAGATGCGGCGCTGCTACGTTGTTCATTCATATATTGCGGAAAACGAGAGCATCAGTGTGGAGAAGATGTTGTTTACGTCAAAACTGAAACCAAGCCGTTCACACAGAACGCATATTTATCACATTTTCTAGAGGGACATCTATCAGCGTTGCACTCACGTCTCGCACAAAAGAGCGGCATGTTTAGAAAGCCATGTAAAATTAATGCAAGTTCAACTTTTAAAAAACATGTCTAAAGACGTTATGGCGTTTTTTCCCCATCCCACTGTATCTCATGTTTTTAAATGAAGAAAGTAGCCTACTCTTTGTGATTGGTTTTCGGTCCTTTGTATTAAACTATACATACATGCATGGTGCTGTTTTTTTTCTAATTGTTTAAGCAACTTTATTAATTGTATATGGTTTATAAACATTATTTGAAACATTATGCACTTTTTTTCAAAGATAGTCGTGTTATTTTATTACACTTTGAAGAAACGTGCATAATATTTTGCTCGATGCGCCCTCTTGTGGCCTCAGGAGAGAAGCCAAAATCTTTTTTCCCCCAACTGAAATTATGCCTTTTAAATTCGAATATAATTCGAATTTTGATAATACAAAATTCGAATTTAGTTTTTCAGTCATTTTGACAGCCCTAGTACTCACCTTATATCCCCTCCAGAAAGCCTGGATCAACACTGCAGCTTGCTCATCGGTTAGAAGTAGAGAAGCTGGGATGTGCGGCCTGGGACTGACAGAGAGAGAGCATTTAGACTGTAATGTCTGTCATGCAAATAAATCACATTCAGAGCTGAAATGAAAACTGAGAGAGACAGCCAGAGTACGTTTATTAGGCAATCTACTTACTGTTCAAGAAGCCAATTCTGGACGAAAGGAATTGTATGAAAATGTGTAGGTGATCGCTCTGTCCGAGGGTTTTTACTAATAGACAAGAGCAAAAAATAAAGAACATATTTAAACACATTTAACCATTTCACTGTATAAACGTCACAAGGAAATAGACATAAAGTGTTGGCAAAACACACAGGGTCACGTTTCTCTTACTCACTTGTATAGCCATTCAGTGAGGAAGTCACAGCCATTAAACGCCGTCTTTTTCCTCTAGATTGACAATCGAACATGTGAAATAAACACAATGAAAAAGATGTTATATTATAAGATTATATGTTACTGATCAGTGGCATAGGTTATGTAGTTGGGCAACATGGAGTGTCTATACAGTACCATTCAAAAGTTTGACAACATTACGATTTCTAAATATTTTTAATAAAGTCTCTTCAACTCAACATCTTCTGCTACGTTTTTTGTGCTAAAAAAATACAGTATAAACAGTAACATTGTGAAATAGTTTTACAAAAAATGACACTTTTCTATTTGAATATTTTGTCAAATGTAATTTATTTCTGTGATCAAATCTACATTTTCAGCATCATTTCTCCAGTCCTCAGTGTCACATGATACTTCAGAAATCATTCTAATATGCTACTTAAGAACATTTATTATTATTATTATCCAGTGGTGTAATGTAACGAAGTCTATACTTCGTTACAGTACTTAAGTATATTTTGGGAGTATCTGTACTTCACAACCGCGGATGATTCATTCACAACTCAAGTCGAGTCTGGGGTATGCGATACAGCATCATCTGCGATAATATGGTAAGTGTTGTTGTAATGATGTGCGATCGAACATTATCAAATAGGCTATATCACCAAATCACACACAGAGTGCACTCACATTGATTTATTAGTCTCAATTATTAAAACTCAAAATTCAAGGCATTCTAAATTGTAGACGCAAACATGCTTCTGTATGCTTTTTATATTTATATAATTTAATATAGTTAACAATCTATATCACACAAAGAGTACCGTTTTTCCTGCAGATATCAGCATGAAATTTTTCAGAAATCATTTTATACAAGTTCAGTAGGCCCATTAAGTGACTTACATTTTAGACTTAGTCAATGCTTACTGTTTGTACTCGATTGAATGAAAATAGTTCCAAAGATCACAGCACTGTTTTGCGTCTCTGAGCAAAGGACGCTGTGTTTACTTATTGGATGAATCAGCTTTTCGAACGAATCGGTTGAATAAATGATTCAATGACTCACTCAAAAAGACAGTCACTTGTTTCATTCCTGAATAAATCAGTCGGTTTTGAATGGGGCGGTTGAATAATTGCTTCAGTGAGTCACTCATTAACACAGTTCCAATGCTTTGTTCCTGAATTAATCATTCGTTTGAATGAATCTGTTGAATAAATGATTCAGTGAGTCACACATTAACACAGTCAAATGCTTTGTTCCTGAATGAATCAGTCGTTTGAATGAATCGGTTGAATAAATGATTCAGTGATTCACTCATTAACACAGTCAAATGCTTTGTTCCTGAATGAATCAGTCGTTTGAATGAATCGGTTGAATGAATGATTCAGTGATTCACTCATTAACACAGTCAAATGCTTTGTTTCTGAATGAATCATTCGTTTGAATGAATCGGTTGAATAAATTATTCAGTGATTCACTCATTAACAGTCTAATGTTTTGTTTCTGAATGAATCAGTCGTTTTAATGAATCGGTTGAATGAATGATTCAGTGATTCACTCATTAACAGTCATATGCTTTGTTTCTGAATGAATCAGTCGTTTGAATGAATTGGTTGAATAAATGATTCAAATGACTCACTCATAAAGACAGTCACATGCTTTGTTTCTAAATGAATCAGCTGCTTTGAATGAATCGGTTGAATAAATGATTAAGTGATTCACTCATTAACACAGCAAATGCTTTTGTCCTGAATGAATTCAGCTGCTTTGAATGAATCGGTTGAATAAATGAGGCAGTGATTCACTCATTAACACAGTAAAATGCTTTGTTCCTGAATGAATCAGTCGTTTGAATGAATCGGTTGAATAAATGATTTGTGATTCACTCATTAACACAGTCAAATGCTTTGTTCCTGAATGAATCAGTCGTTTGAATGAATCGGTTGAATAAATGATTCAGTGAGTCACACATTAACACAGTCAAATGCTCCTGAATGAATCAGTCGTTTGAATGAACCG
This sequence comes from Sinocyclocheilus anophthalmus, assembly GCA_018155175.1. Taxonomy (NCBI): domain Eukaryota; kingdom Metazoa; phylum Chordata; class Actinopteri; order Cypriniformes; family Cyprinidae; genus Sinocyclocheilus; species Sinocyclocheilus anophthalmus. The sequence continues at coordinate 4,358 of JADLZN010008318.1, read as the reverse complement.
GTTGAATAAATGATTCAGTGATTCACTTATTAACAGTCAATGCTTTGTTCCTGAATGAATCGGCTTTTTGAATGAATCTGTTGAATAAATGATTCAGTGAGTCACACATTAACACAGTCAAATGCTCCTGAATGAATCAGTCGTTTGAATGAACCGGTTGAATAAATGATTCAGTGATTCACACATTAAACACAGTCAAATGTTTTGTTTCTGAATGAATCAGTCGTTTGATCGAATCTGTTGAATAAATGATTCAGTGAGTCACACATTAACACAGTCAAATGCTCCTGAATGAATCAGTCGTTTGAATGAATCGGTTGAATAAATGATTCAATGATTCACTCATTAACACAGTCAAATGCTTTGTTTCTGAATGAATCAGCCGTTTGAATGAATTGTTTGAATGAATGATTCAGTGATTCACTCTTTAACACAGTCAAATGCTTTGTTCCTGAATGAATCAGTCGTTTGAATGAATCGGTTGAATAAATTATTCAGTTATTCGCTCATTAACAGTCACATGCTTTGTTCCTGAATGAATCAGTCATTTGAATGAATCATTTGAATGAATGATTCAGTGATTCACTCTTTAACACCGCACGCTCTTTGTTTCTGAATGAATCATCCGTTTGAATGAATCGGTTGAATGAACGATTCATGAGCACTCTTACACAGTCAAAATGCTTTGTTCCTGAATGAATCAGTCGTTTGAATGAATCGTTGAATAATTATTCAGTGATTCACTCATTAACACAGTAAAATGCTTTGTTCCTGAATGAATCAGTCGTTTGAATGAATCGGTTGAATAAATGATTCAGTGATTCACTCTAACACAGTCAAATGCTTTGTTCCTGAAAGAATCAGCCGTTTGAATGAATCAGTTGAATGAATGAATAAATGACTCACTCATTAAAACAGTAAAATTGTTTTGTTCCTGAATGAATCAGTGTGTTTGAACGAATCGGTTGATTAAATGATTCATTGATTCACTCATTAACACAGTCAAATACTTTGTTCCTGAATGAATCAGTAGTTTGAATGAATCGGTTGAATAAAGGATTCAGTGATTCACTAATTAACAGTCAAATGTTTTGTTCCTGAATGAATCAGTCGTTTGAATGGATCGTTTGAATAAATTATTCAGTGATTCACTCATTAACACAGTCAAATGCTTTGTTCCTGAATGAATCATTCGTTTGAATGAATCGGTTGAATAAATTATTCAGTTATTCGCTCATTAACAGTCACATGCTTTGTTCCTGAATGAATCAGTCGTTTGAATGAATCGGTTGAATAAATTATTCAGTTATTCGCTCATTAACAGTCACATGCTTTGTTCCTGAATGAATCAGTCGTTTGAATGGATCGGTTGAATAAATTATTCAGTGATTCACTCATTTACACAGTCAAATGTTTTGTTCCTGAATGAATCAGTCGTTTGAATGGATCGTTTGAATAAATTATTCAGTGATTCACTCATTAACTCAGTCAAATGCTTTGTTTCTGAATGAGTCAGTTGTTTGAATGAATCGGTTGAATGAATGATTCAGTGATTCACTCATTAACACAGTCACATGCTTTGTTCCTGAATGAATCAGTCGTTTGATTGAATCGGTTGAATAATGATTCAGTATTCACTCTTCACACGTAAAATGCTTTGTTCTGAATAATCAGTCTTTGAATGAATCGGTTGAATAAATGTTCAGTTGATCACACTCATTAACACAGGCAAATGAAAGTGTTTGTTATTGAATGAATCAGCTTTTTGAACAAATCGGTTGATAAAAATTATTTAGTGATTCACTCATTAACACAGTCAATGCTTTGTTCCTGAATGAATCAGTCGTTTGAATGAATCGGTTGAATGAATGATTCAGTTATTCACTCATTAACACAGTCACATGCTTTGTTCCTGCATGAATCAGTAGGTTGAATGAATCGGTTGAATAAATGATTCAGTGTCCACATTACACATCAAATGCTCCTGAATGAATCATCGTTTGAATGTATTCGTTTTGAATAAATTATTTCATTGATTCCCTCAGTAACACAGTCAATGCTTCGTTCCTAAATGAATCAGTCGTTTTGAATGAATCGGTTGAATAATGTATTCAGGTGAGGTCACACATTAAAACACAGTCAAATGCTTTGTTCCCTGATGAATCAGTGTTTTTGAATGAATCTGTTGAATGAATGATTCAGTGAGTCACTCATTAACACAGTCAAATGCTTTTTTCCTGAATGAATCAGTTCGTGGAATGGATCGTTTGAATTATTATTTCAGTGATTCACTCATAAACAAGTCCATTCTTGTTCCTGAATGATCATTTTTTGAATGATCGGCTTTGAATAAATTATTCATTATTCTCGCTCATTAACAGTCAAATGCTTTGTTCCTGAATGAATCAGTTTTTTGAATGAATCGGTTGAATAAATGATTCAGTGTTTCACTCATTAACACAGTCAAATGCTTTTTTTTGAATGAATCAGCCGTTTGAATGAATTGTTTGAATGAATGATTCAGTGATTCACTCTTTAACACAGTCAAATGCTTTGTTCCTAAATTAATCAGTCATTTGAATGAATCGGTTGAATAAATGATTAAGTGATTCACTCATTAACCCAGTCATATGCTTTGTTTCTGAATGAATCAGTCGTTTGATCGAATCTGTTGAATAAATGATTCAGTGAGTCACTCATTAACACAGTCAAATGCTTCCTGAATGAATCAGCCGTTTGAACAAATCAGTTGAATGAATGATTCAGTGAGCGATTCACTCATTAACACAGTCAAATGTTTTGTTTCTGAATGAATCAGTCGTTTGATCGAATCTGTTGAATAAATGATTCAGTGAGTCACACATTAACACAGTCAAATGCTCCTGAATGAATCAGTCGTTTGAATGGATCGTTTGAATAAATTATTCAGTGATTCACTCATTAACACAGTCAAATGCTTTGTTCCTGAATGAATCATCCATTTCAATGAATCAGTTGAAGTAAATATTCTGGTCCCACATTAACACAGTCCAATGCTTTGTTCCTGAATGAATCAGTTTTTTGAATGAATCGGTTGAATAAATGATTCAGTGTTTCACTCATTAACACAGTCAAATGCTTTGTTCCTGAATGAATCAGCTCGTTTTAATGGCTACGTTCAAATAATTATCAGTATTCACCTCATTACCACAGTCCAAATGCTTTGTTCCTGAATGAATCAGTCGTTTGAATGGATCGTTTGAATAAATTATTCAGTGATTCACTCATTGACACAGTCGAATGCTTTGTTCCTGAGTGAATCAGCCGTTTGAATGAATCGTTTGAATGAATGATTCAGTGATTCACTCTTTAACACAGTCAAATGCTTTGTTCCTTAATGAATCAGTCGTTTGAATGAATCGGTTGCATGAATGATTCAGTGATTTCACTCTTTACCCACAGTTAAATGCTTTGTTTCGGAATGAATCAGTCGTTTGAATGAATCGGTTGAATAAATGATTCAGTGATTCACACATTAACACAGTCAAATGTTTTGTTCCTGAATGAATCAGTGTTTTGAACGAATCGGTTGAATAAATGATTCAGTTATTCACTCATTACCAGTCAAATGCTTGTTCCTGAATGATCAGTCTTTTTAATGGATTCGTTGAATAAATTATTCAGTGGATTCCCTCATTAACACTTCACATGCTTTTGTTCTAAATATCAGCTCGTTTGAATGATCGGTGGAAAGAAATGAGCAGTGATTCACATCATTAACACAGTCAATGCTTTGTTTCCTGAATGAAATCATTCGTTTGAATGAATCGGTGTTGAATAAATTATTCAGTTATTCCTCATTAACAGTCACATTGCAGTGTTCCTGATGAATCATCGGTTGAATGAACTTTGAATAATGATTCAGTTATTCACTTCATTAACACAGTCACAATTCTTTGTTCCTGACGAATCAGTCGTTTTAATCAATGGTTGAATGAAGGATTCAGTGATTCACTCTTTACACGTCAAGCTTTGTTCCTGAATGAATCATCGTTTGAATGATCGTTGATAAATGATTCAGTTGATTCACACATTAACAACAGTCAAATGTTTTGGTTCCGAATGAATCAGCTTTTTGAACGTATCGGTTGAATAAATGATTCAGTGATTCCCTCATTAACACAGTCAAATGCTTTGTATCTGAATGAATCAGTCATTTGAATGAATCATTTGAATGAATGACTCAATGAATCACTCATTAATCACATTTCAAATGCTTGTTTCCTGAATGAATCAGCTTTTTGAACTAATTGGTTGAATAAATGATTCAGTGATTCAGTCATTTACACAGTCAAAATGCTTTGTTCCTGAATGAATCA
>JADLZN010008317.1:0-131338 GCA_018155175.1 Sinocyclocheilus anophthalmus | reverse complement strand
CCGAGTGCTGCCAAATCACAACACACACTGGCCCAGCTCTAACCTATACAGACACAAAGAAATTTACAGTATTTCCTAATCATTGTTATCCGAGCCACTAGTTAACTAAGGCCGTTCCGCCAAACTGGGAGAGAGGTGGTTGTCATAATGCCATTGTTGAGAATAATGTTTTATATTCAAACAACCTAGTAATGGGAAGGCCTGTTCTACGTACAGCGCCCGAGAGGGCCAAACCAATCAAGACTTGTGTGGGGTCACAAAGAGCATAATAATAGACGCCCGTTAAATCAATGCGTCAGGGGGTGGGCTTATTAGGGGGTGTGTGTGTGAGGGTTCCTTATGAACTATTGACTAGGACGCTTTTGCCAACCTACGTATCTTCAAACCGGCAAAATGTCAGAAAGGGCGTGCACGTTTCCGCGAACTCACACATTCGGTTACACACTATGTCATGCGTAAGTTGTGGGACCGGGTAATCTGTACCGAAAAAATATCATCTACGGCACAGAATTCCCTGTCTGAACACATATCTGGAGTATGAAAGTATAATTTCGTAGGTCATACTTTCGTAGTGGTGCTGGACCCTCTGGAGCTATCTCTTATCCCTTTTCACAGTTCCTTACATCTCATTCTATACGATATCATGTTGTGCAAAACTCAGACTGGCGCTGTCCGGGAGCCCAAATAGTGTATTAAACCTTTAGAAAAAACAAAACAAAACAAAACAAATAAAACACATTTGCCGGCAAAGCAGTAAGTTCAGAAACTTTTAGATCTTGTTGGCCCGATTTTGTCGAGACAAATTCAGCTGCTTGCAGCTCTCCTCTTTCTCTCCGTAATAGTAGCTGTTGATTATATGTTTCTACTGTAGTGTTTTTATTGAGTAGGTCATCCAATAACATAAATTAGTTATTTACACCAATATGTGATGCGGCTGATGGGCGATCAACCCTGGTTGTGGAGAAAATGAAGACACTATGGAAAATATATTATGATAATATAAATGACCCATTCAAAAGCCAGTGAAGGCATACTGCCAGTTAGTGATATAGGCTACGTTTGGGCATGAGGTTGCGGGTTCGCGCACTCATTTCAAAATTATATAAAATATCCACAGGGTTGGATTGAGTTTGCAATTCGGATTATTTTTTTAATATCCCATGAGTCCTGATAAATGCATTTCAACGTTTGCTGAGTGCTTCTAGTTGGAAGCACTCTCTACCGCAATGTTTTTCTGTTGGATGTGTCTGCCCAGGTGTTATTTTATTTTGTTAGTTTTTTCTCTCTTCTAGTTAAAGGTGTCAAATTATAAAGGGTCATATGATTGTGATTTTAAATTTGTCCTTTCTTGGACTGTTAAAAGTCTATCTTGGGCATAAAGAAGTCTGTAACAGTTGTTAAGACTAAAGTCTCAAATCCAAAGAGGTGTTCTTTATAAAAGTTAAGAGTCATCCACGCCTACCTAAAACATCTCGTTCTTACACGCCCCCACATGTCTATGTCACTATGTGGAAATATTTGTGTAATGCCGCCCAAATGTTCACGCAAGAAAGAAGGCTTAACTTTTTTTCTCGCTGTAGTATTGTTGACGCGGCCGCCATGTCGTGAAGGCGTTGTGTGTTTTGTTGTGAAAGCGAAACTACGTTGTTTGGTCTTCCAAAGAGGAATATCTGCTTCTGTCATGCCTAAGCTGATCGGTGCTGTCTCGAGGGGGTTTGGGTACATCACTTTCACCGTGGACGATATCCGGAGTCCAGCCCGGGGTCGTCACACGTGGTTGCCGCTCATTCGTTTTAGAGTCATACTTTTAGAGTCTTCATAGTGCGCTAAGAGAGAGCGTTATCGGGAAACACAGCCCTGATCTTTAAAAATCTAAGTATGAGCTTTAGTAATTCAAAATAAATAAATAAATAATTTAAAATTTTGTAAAATACAAAAACTACACTGTTTCCAGATAAAGATGGCAACTGTTTAAACATCTCAAGACATATCAAATACAACGTGAAAGAAAGCACTCTGTCGCTCTTTATTTCACACTCTTTATCTCTCTCTCTTTCCCATGCCTCCAGTGTAAACCAACACACCAATCAATAATGTGTAATTTAGAGCTCAACCTAAGAAATAATGATTTAGCAATTGCCCATACATGCCAGATTATAAACCACATGTACTCAATAAACAATAAACTCCCTGATATTTTTTGGATTGGTAGCAGACTACATCAATCTATACATTTACACACAAAAACACGTTCACACACAAATCAGTGGCGGCTGGTGATTTTCAAGAAGGAGGAAACACAAATTTCATTTATCAAATGGCAAAACATTACTCTTAAATGCTGCTTCTCAAAATACCACTAAATAAACAACTTAAAAAATATTTGACCAAGGTCAGAAATGTGTTTCTACAATATTTACAAATAGAAATATGCAAGGAAAAAAACATTTTAAGTGCTACACTAAATGTGTTACTACTTCTGATGCACTTCTCCCTCCCTAAGCAAAAAAATACAGTGCACTGTTTTATGGTATTGACATGGCATATAAATTTGGGCAGCAGGATATTGGGAAAAAAAAACTGCCATTGCAATATTCATCTGTGAAATATATTGAGATATGACAAAATACAGAAATTATTTCTAAATGAAATGAACAGCTCTATTTAAAAATAATTAATTATTCTGGAATGAATGGGGTAAATTTGTAGGGGAGAGAATCTGTAAAATAAAAATAATTTTAAAAAGCTGAAAAAAATTATTTTTCACTGATATTATTATTTTATTAATTTATATTTTGTAAACCAAACTTTTAAGCCTGAATGACTTGTTTTCAGCCTATTAAATATGACTATAAAATAATAATCATATTTTGTGTGTGAATATTGCTAAATAAAAATACTAATAATACAGTAAAATTAAAAAAGGAAAATGTAAAAATAAAATGTAAATATTTAAAAATATACAAATATATACAGTACATATAACACATTTTGTCTAAATGTCTTCCTTTTTTAAACATTAAGCCATCAAGCTTTTATTTTGGTGGTTTTCTGGCAAATAAATACATGTGTGTTGCTGAAGATACAGTGTTTCTGTGACTCAGACTCAGACATGTTCACAGTAAATGACCTGAGCTGCTGTGAGACGCTGAACACAGTATCATGAGCACCAAGCCATATTGCGATATCGATTTTATTTCGATATCTCGTGCAGCCCTAATACAAATTGTAGTTTATCCAATACAAATAACACTCATGCTGCTCTCACAGACCTCCACTAAAAGACAGCATCCAAGGTTGAGACCCCAAATGCTAATTTTGAGCCCCTTTCGATCATGCAGCATCATCTTCTGTATTAATTCAGGGTCCTATATGCTTTTTCAGCTTTAGTTGGTCTGTAATGTTGCTGTTTGAGCCTAAAAAAGATCTGCAAAGTTACAAAGTTCAAGTCCACTTCAAAAGGAGATATTTTAACAGAAATCACTTTTCAAAAACAACAACAAATGACTCGTTTGGACTACAAAGCATATTTTCCAGGATTTGTGATATCAAAAATACCGACAAATGGGACGAGACCTCGTTGAGCTGCACTAGAGAAAGCAACGAGTCTTATCACTATGTCGGAGACACGCTAGATTTCCCAAGGCAGACGAACTTAGAGTGGTTCATCATCCGGGTTTAAATCGTCGCTCTCAAATTGATTTGATTTGAGCCATTTTACAACTGAGCTCGTAGGTGGCTATGGTAAGGGTGTGAATTTCCCGACCAGGGCCTCCGGTCTGCCAATCACAACACACACAGGGCCCAGCTAGCCCATCACAGCACATTTCGTATTTCCCTTCATTGATCCAAGGCACTATTCGAGCTGTTCATATCCATACGGGGAGAAAGGTATTGTAATAATGTAGAATATGTGAAAAATAATGTGTGTTTCGAACAACCTAGTATGAGAGCCTGATCTAGTACACCCCCAAAACAAAATCAAGACTTGTAAAAGAGCATAATATGACCCCTTTAAATCTATGGTTCAGTTGGCTGCCATAAACTCCACTGAGAACATTCAGTGGGATTCTATGATACTGGACAAATGCTACAGAATTCTATAAGCATATTGCATTAATACGTAATTTTTTCTTACTAAAAGGGAAATTATATGTCATTTACGCACAGATTCTTCACTTATAGATCATTTGACAAGTTGTCAAGAGTTTTATGAGATTTCAGGTGCATCTGTGCTTCCTGTGCAGTATGCTGACAAAAACGCATGCATTTAGTCTCATGGAAACAACAGATGGAAGATGGTGATCTGTGATTTGGAATTGTAAACAGGATTTTACAAAGAACAACTGTACCTAGAGGACAATGTAAGTGATTAAGGTGCACTTTCACTACAGTACAGTTTCCTTTTGGTACCTTATTATCACTTGAGTGTTTTGTCAAGTTTTCCTCTTTCTCTTCCCTCTGTGGGCTACTTTACTTACGCACTATGGCAGATGTGTTCAGCTACTGCACTAGCATGTTCTCTCTTCAGACTCCTGGTGATGAGTAAACGCAGAGTATGTATCGAATTTTATCCAAACAATGGGTCCATCACACCATGCTATCATATTTTTCTCAGTCTGTCACTATACTGGTATTTCAATAGCAATAGCAATTTCACTCAGAGTGAGCGATTTAACATGGCGTGGATCATGGCGTCAGCTCCCCGTATTGTAGCAGCGGGGTGGAAAAACATATTCCTGTCATTAAGAATCGTATGTTGATACGTTTGATCTCCATTGGTGCTGTATTTACAGCGCAAAAGCACTGCCTCTTAGGTGAGGCAAAAGAGTTTGTCTTTTCACTTGAAGAATTTAGCTCAGTTGACTGGCTAAATTTGAAAGCCTATTATAAAACACTCTCATATAATTCTGCTAAGCAATTTCCTCTCCATTGTTTCAGAAGCCATAGGAAACTTTTTAAATTGCTCTATTAAAATTAAAGTTGATAGCTGTCCAAGACCACAACAATGACGGGGGAAAAATAAAATGTGCATGTCAATTAATAGTATGTTTATGTTAATAAGGACCACACACCTATGTAGTGGGATTTCAGGCCACACACTGCTCGATGCATGAAATAAAAATAAATTGTAGGCCCACAGGGACGTGTTTTTAAAACACAAACGTCAAGACCTAGCATTAATTAATTTTAACAGGGGAGACCATGAATATTGTCACACTTTTTCAGAAGTTTTTTTTTCTTTGTGAAATTTATCTCAAACTATCGTATAATTTCTAAACTTGTCTGCTCAAAGATTTTAAATATATATATATATATAAATATTATATATATTTTTCTCATTGGCTTTAACAATAGAAAATACTTTTTTAACGTTTTCTGTATGCTATGCTTATTTTAAACAATTACTTTTTTAAATGTATATTTTAACTATTTATATTAATTTAAATTCTACAAAACCTTTCCCCCCACTCCACCCCAATATTAGGGATATATTTTAAGCAAGCAAAAAAAAAAAAGACAATTAAAATAAATATTTTTTTTTATAAATGAAAATAAATCTAAAACGACAAACTGGAGTTGAAAATCATATCTGACAAACACTGAAACATTTGTCCCTAGCTGAGAACACAAGGTCCATATTTATGTATCCATACGTTTGTAGGCCCAGTAAGATGTCCGATGAAGCACGATCATGCATCAAAAAGCCGACCTGGTAGTGCTTACATTGATAAATTCTAGTTTGTTCTTACATTTAGATTAAAAGTTTAATAGGGGTGGATAAACATTATCAATCAAAAGAGAATCACAACACAGATATCAATTCGTGGTCCTTTAATAGTAACTGACCAGATTCTAACGCGACTCAAATATTTTTTTGTACTGTACGTTATTTTTTGGACTAAAAGGTTCTATCACTCATGGTTGGTCTATATGGATGTTCCATTCTATATCCTACTTCTAAGTGGTTAAATTACTGGTAGTATTCAGCCGTGTTCCATCCATCCCTGGTCTTACTCATTTTAGAACTCACAACTCAGACTTAAATGAGAGACCAATTGATTCTTGTATAAACAGAAGGGCCCCAGAGACGACGGGCTACATAGGGACAATACGACAGTGCTCATCATACTTACCTCTGAGAGAGATGCTCCCTGTAGGGACTGGCCATGGCTGCCGAGGAAGAGCAAAATCGCGATGCCGTAGCCCCTGTCAGCCACATTGTTGCTCACGGTGTAGAGCGAGCAGTCCTCGTCGTTAATGGCCACATACTCCAGCACAGCTGCATCCCACACAAATGCAAAACGCCCGTACTTCACCTAAGAGGGTGAGAAAAAAGACACACGTATGTACACAAAAGACAGGAGAGTTTTGAGAGATGTGATTGAAATCACACTCAAAGAAAAACAGAGAGGCAACATGAGGACGAATTCAAAACCAAATCAGGTGGGAACAAACTGTCCATAAATAATTCGACCAGGTGCTGGACATATTAGCAAAAATGTCTAGTCCACATAAAGCTGCACTGCTAATAAAAAAACAATCATGCCTGAATTAAAGCAGACCTATTATGCCCCTTTTGATGTAACATAAGTCTCAGGTGTCCCCATAATGTGTCCGTGAAGTTTCAGCTCAAAATACCCCAGACAGACAGTACCTGCATATATATCATTCGACACATGCCATTTTTGTGAGGTGGGAATCAATGGTCATGTCAACTTTAATGCAAATAGCTGCTGCCTCCACTGCCCCTTTTCAAATAGGGCTGTGCCTAGTTACAGAACTCTTTACCTCAGATACTCTGCCCAAAACATCTGGTTTGGTTTTGATATGGTCAAGTCTTTCCCACGCTGAAATCATGCAGTTTTTAAGCCCATATCAGTTTATTAACGTAGTTTGTCTGAGTGCACACATCTTAAAGCACGCACACAGAAACTCTGTCCACGGCTTGAGTTCTCTTTGTCCCTTCATTGCACTGACACTGTCAAAAATACACAAATAAAGTTTCCTGTTAAAAAAACACACGACTTACCAAAAGTCGTTCATGTCTGTGACTTAAAAAAACACAGTTTTTTTAATGAGATGCCCCCTTAAAAGAATCCCCGAACCTTCGTAATCTTTTACCATTAATTGTTTATTAAGTCGGCGAGAAGTGATCCAACAAGGCCCCTTTGACATCTTCAAACTCTGCCGAGTCCGATTTCTACGAATGCGACACTTCTTACTGTGCAAACATTGATGTAGGCACGAAAGACCCGCTTGCTACAATTTAAGGGAGGATCCAACATACGTAACGATTTCTAAATACTGATCTCTACATACAATGGTTCCTCTTGGAGTGAAAATTACGAGTTTCACAGCTCCAAAAGTCAAGTGAACAGATGGCCTCTATAGCCTCTTAGATGCGACTTTCAGGGTACACACCCGCTTGCATACAAATCAAGGTGCTTTTAATGAATAACCAGAAAGCTTTCTTTTTCAACTCAAGTCAATCTCAGTTCAACACTGCCCAGGATATATTTTTATAGCGACCTCATTCTCAGTTATTATTGGCATAGGTAAACTGTTCAGATAAAAATGTACACAAATTTGCGTGTGTATATTTGCTGTTAGACGCAATCTGGACATTTTGGCAGAAACATTTTAAAGCCTGCTCATAGGGACAAGATTTTCAGGCATTTCCAAACATCTGCAAAAGGACAGAGCTAGAATTCAGAGTGGACGGCCTTCAAAAAAATCGCTATCACACAGATGTAACATCAATTGTTTACGTCGCAAACGGGCTTCCCAACATAGCGTAAGATCCCTACAGTCAGATATCGCTGAAAGCACTAAAATGGCTTCGAGTGGCTTCCTAGGCTTCAGAAAACACACTGAGATATTCTCACAAAAGAATCGAGACGCTATTTTGATAAGAGCAGCATCCGTTCACTGCAAACGAATGCCAGATTCAACTTCACTGCGTACAGATTGAAGCTGGCACCGCAGGCGTCACCCGATAACACCCACTTCATTCCGAGTCCTTCAAGGTGTTCAATATGCTTGGTTCCTTTTTTATTTCTACTAAGATGAAGAGCTTTACAAATGTTCAATTGCAATTTTCAGTTATAGTCCCACTAGTATAAACGTAGAATTTTGGTTTATATATATATACACAATTATAGGTCCAATATTAATAATATATATAATCTATACATATATATATCTTAATATAATATTATATATATATTTTTGGCGATTAATCCGAGTCCAGATTATCTTCGGGGCCTTGAAACGCCGCTAGGCCGGACACAAACTGATCCCGACGCCACACCCTGTGCGCGTGCTGGCGCACCTGGAGCTCGTTCCCGCTGGCCTTAAAAGCCAGGAGAAGAGACACCAGCTGGAGAGCACCCCAGAGCTCCAGGCGGCATTAACGATTGTTCTCCTTATTTCACAGAATCTGAGGGCACCCAGGGAGAGGGATCTGCACCACTGCACTTCACCCCACGAGCACCACTCTGAGACGTGCACCGAGCACCAGTCATCAAGGGCACTTGTGATCAGTGTGTGGGCAAATAAATCATCCTCCGGGGCTCTTTCGACCAGTACCTAGTCTGTGCTCTCATTCACCCCGCGCCAGTATGGAGAATGCGGCAACCCCGGTGACTTAGACACATACTGGGTACCGCCGGTGGCCTTAACGATATCTTTGCTTCCCCCTTCTAGAGAATCGCTCTCTTCCCCCGTACACCTGAAGAGGTCATCCGCCGCCTAACCGTAGCTCATCGGCCCGCCAGCAGCAGGTTACAGGGTCACCATGGCTGGTCCCTACAACAACACCGTAGTGGAACGGATGGGACCGGTGACGTACCGGGTGTGGCAACCGGGGCGCCGACGGATGGAGCAAATCTACCATGTCAACTTGCTCAAAAAGTGGGTTCCGCGGCCCGAGCAACTGGCCGTGCTAGCCCATACCGGGCCCCCAGTAGGGGACATGGAACCGCTGCTGTCGGCGACCCAGAAAACGGAGCTCGAGGCCTTGGTCAGTCAGTTCCGGGATGTGTTCAGTGAGACCCCGGGCAGAACCACCGTTATAGAGCACTAGGTCCGCACACCACCCGGAGTCGTAGTCCGGCAGTGGCCCTACCGGATACCGGAAGCTCGCTCGCTGGCTGGCTATAGAGGAGGAAGTCAAGAAGATCCTCCAACTAGGAATCACCGAGCCCTCCCGTAGCCCGTGGGCCAGCACCATCGTGATGGTTCCAAAGCCGGACAACAACCTCCGGTTCTGTAACGACTTCAGGAAAGTCAACCAAGTCTCGGCCTTTGACGGCTATCCCATGACCGCGGTGATGAGCTCCGGACCTCTGGCAAGGCTCGCTACATCAGCCCTTGGAACCTCACCAAGGCTACTGTCAGGTGCCGCTGTCCCCCGAGTCCCGGGGAAGACAGCCTTTAGCACTCCCAATGACCACTGGCATTACCGGGTGCTACCCTTCGGCCTACACGGGGCACCAGCCATGTTCCAGTGGTTGATGGACATCTTGCCCCACCAAGCCTACGCCGCGGCTTACTTGGATGATGTCGTCATTCACTCCGAGGGTTGGGAGGCTCACCTGGAGCGTCTACGGAGGGTGTTGACGGAGCTCCGGCGGGCTGGCCTGACTGTTAACCCCAAGAAGTGCCACCTCGGCCTTACCGAAGCAAAATACCTGGGGTACAAGTTTGGAAGAGGGCTCATCATGCCCCAGGAAAAAAAGGTTGAGGCGGTGAAGGAGTTCCCGCGTCCCGCCAACAAGACACGGGTACGGGCCTTTTTGGGGTTGGCGGGGTACTACCGATGCTTCATTCCGAACTTCTCTATAGCCTGCTCCCTGTCAGACCTGACCAAGAAGGGGCAGCCGGAGAGGATAAACTGGACTCCCGAGACCGAAGCCACCTTCCAGGCCCTCAAGACGGCCCTGACGTCCTCCCCGGTCCTGCATGCCCCAGACTTCGGCTGCCCCTTCACCCTATATACGGACATCCCCGGCACCGGTTTAGGGGCAGTCCTCTCCCAGCTCCGGGATGGAGAGGAACACCCCATAGTCTACATCAGCCGGAAACTCTCCCCCGCGGAGACCAGGTACGCCACCCTGGAGAAAGAGGCCCTGGCCATAAAGTGGGCAGTCCTGGAGTTAAAATATTATCTTTGGGGCCACCGGTTCACCCTCGTCACTGACCATGCGCCCTGCAGTGGATGTCCCGGGCGAAGGACACAAATGCCCGGGTGACACGGTGGTTCCTCGCACTCCAGGACTTCGGCTTCCAAGTACAACATCGGGCCGGGGCCAATCACAGGAATGCGGACTGTCTATCCCGGGGCTGGTCCGGTTGGGCAGGTAACCAGAAATCCCCCCCCCGGAATACCCCCACAACGAGTTGTGTATTTCCCCACAGGACCAGGGCGACGCCTAGGGGGGGGGAATGTGGCGAGTATCCCGAGTCCAGATTAGCGTCGCCCTGGAAACGCCGCTGCCGCACTGATCACCGACGCACAACACCTGTGTGAGTGGCGCACCTGGAGCTCGTTCCCGCTGGCTTTAAAAGCCAGGAGAAGAGACACCAGAGGGGGAGCACCCCAGAGCTCCAGGCGGCATTGACGATTGTTCTCCTTATTTCACAGAATCTGAAGGCACCCAGGGAGAGGGATCTGCACCACGGCACTTCACCCCACGAGCACCATTCTGAGACGGGCACAGAGCACCAGTCATCAAGGGCACGTGTGATCAGTGTGTGTGTGTGCAAATAAATCACCCTCCGGGGCTCTTCGACCAGTACCGATTCTGTGCTTCTCAGTTCACCCCCGCGACATATATATATATATATAATATCTAACAGTGGTACGAAAGTATTCAGACCCCCCTACATTTTTCACTCTTTGTTATAATGCAGCCATTTGCTAAAATCATTTAATTTAATTTTTTTTCCTCATTAATGTACAACCAGCACCCCATATTGACAGAAAAACACAGAATTGGTGACATTTTTGCAGATTTATTAAAAAAAAACTGAAATATCACATGGTACTAAATATTCAGACCCTTTGCTGTGACACTCAAATATTTAACTCAGGTTCTGTCCATTTCTTCTAATCATCCTTGAGAGTTCTACACTTCATTTGAGTCCAGCTGTGTTTGATTATTTTGATTGGACTTGATTAGGAAAGCCACATACCTGTCTTTATAAGACCTTACAGCTCACAGTGCATTGTCAGAGCAAATGAGAATCATGAGGTATAAGGAACTGCCTGAAGAGCTCAGAGAGAGAATTGTGGCAAGGCAGAGATCTGGCCAAGGTTACAAAAAATGTATTCTGCACTTAAGGTTCCTAAGAGCACTTTGGCCTCCATAATCCTTAAATGGAAGTCGTTTGGGATGACCAGAACCCTTCCTGTAGCTGGCCGTCCGGCCAAACTGAGCTCTCGGGGGAGAAGAGCCTTGGTGAGAGGTAAAGAAGAACCCAAAGATCACTGTTGCTGAGCTCCAGAGATGCAGTCGGGAGATGGGAGAAGTTGTAGAAAGTCAACCATCACTGCAGCTCACCAGTCGGGGCTTTATGGCAGAGTGGCCCGAGGAAGCCTCTCCTCAGTGCAAGACACAATAAATTTTGCTAAAAAACAACTGAAGGACTCCAAGATGGTGCGAAATAAGATTCTCTGGTCTGATGAGAACTTTTTTGCCTTAATTCTAAGCAGTATGTGTGGATAAAACCAGGCACTGCTCATCACCTGTACAAAACAGTCCCAACAGTGAAGCATGGTGGAGGCAGCAGCATGCTGTGGGGGTGTTTTTCAGCTGCGGACAGGAACGACTGGTTGCAATCGAGGGAAGTGAGGCGGGCCAAGTCCAGATATCCTGGCGAAACCTTCTCCAGAGTGCTCAGGCCAGACCCTCTCAGACTGGGCCGAAGGTTTACCTTCCAACAAGACAATGACCTTAAGCAGACAGCTAAAATAACGAAGGAGTGTTTTCACAACAACTCTGTGACTGTTCTTTGTTCTTGAATGGCCCAGCCAGAGCCTTGACTTAAATCCAATTGAGCATCTCTGGAGAGACCTCAAAATGGCTGTCCACCAACGTTTACCATCTAACCTGACAGAACTGGAGAGGATCTGCAGGGAGGAATGGCAGAGAATCCCCAAATCCAGGTGTGAAAAACTTGTTGCATCTTCCCAAAAAGACTCATGGCTGTATTAGATCAAAATGGTGTTTCTACTAAAAACTGAGCAAAGGGTTTGAATACTTAGGACCATGTATATTTCAGTTTTTCTTTTTTAATAACTCTGCAAAAATGTCAACAATTCTGTTTTTTCTGTCAATATGGGGTGCTGTGTATACATTAATGAGGGAAAAATTTACTTAAATGATTTTAGCAAATGTCTGCAATATAACAATGAGTGAAAAATTTAAGGGGGTCTGAATACTTTCCGTACCCCCTGTAGATTCTGTACCTGTATCTACATCTTTGTAGTAGTACGTGTTCATATTTTATGTTTTTTTTTTAGTACACAAACACAGACAGGAAAAAATTCACAAAAGATCTCACCACAACATAAGAACATTAAATTGAGAAGCTGAATGAAGGTTTGTCTGTTATACCGGAGGCCTTTTCTATTGATTTTAATTCAATTGAACTCAGACAGCAGAGGAAAAATTGCCCGTGGTACAACTGCAGTTGGTTAAATTGCCACAACTGCATTATAATGGGCAAGTGTCACAAAAGGTGAGCGAAAGAGAAAAACTTCTTGACCCGGAGCACATTACAGACAGGAAAGTGAAGCATGTCTCAGAGTCCTGCAGCCCTGCGGCCATAGCAATCAAAGGGGCTGTGATTTTAATTGTGCCAAGGTAATTATTTCAGGCCATTTTCCCTAAAACAAACAATGCTCAGTGCATCCTAATCAGTACATTGTTTTTAAAGGAGGCATCAAGCACATGACCTCATTAGATTCATATTCACCCATACATATTCAACGTTTCCTCCTAACAACAGGCCACTGAGTTAAAGTTAAAGGAACACATTGAATGCGATTGTATTGGAAATGTGGTGCTCGCAACGCTCTCATGGTTTCAATGGCTTGGGAAAATGACAACACTCTATAAAAACAGCAGGTTTCCTCTGATGTTTAGTGAGAAGTAAGCCCTATAGTATGAAACGAATCAAAGCTTTTATGAAATCAATAACTTCCAAAAGAACACAGCTGCATATTTTGACGAGGTACAGAGGTTGTTTTTTTCTCTCTTTTTAAAAATCTAGTTCATTCTAAGTTATTCAAGTGAATCATGTACACACTAATACTGCTTCACCTTTATTGCTGACACATTTAATTTGGAAAGAACAGCTCGAAGAAATATTATATCTTCCCCAGAACAGCAGTAAATGTGAGTGCTAAAAGGATATATAGATATTGCTCCAACATTATCTAAGGCACGACACATTTCCCAAAATGCAGCATAGTTTTACTTCTTTCGCCCACGTTTGATAAGGTGTAAGTGTAGTAGGCGTAATTTCAGATATTTTCCAAATGCGTTTGCCTGCTAGTCATCATATCCTGTGTTTCCAGCCACATATTTTTAATGTGAATTTTGAGATCATATTAAAAGTGCTGGATAGAAACGCCAAGATGTGGATACAATTTCCAATATGTGCAGAAAAACTTTTTAATCAGTTTTAAATATGTAAAGACTACATGTGCATAAACAATGGAAAGATGATGGATTTACTGAAATTCCTAAATGCACATTAAAAAAAAAAGGCAATTTTTGATACGATCTTGTTTTCTTGAACACATGGCATGGAAATGCTGCCTTAACATGGATGAAAACATAGCAAACCATTCATTTGTAGCATTCATCAGACTGGTTTTGAGTTGCAGGGCAGAACATGTTGGATTTATGTGGTCAAGATGAAATATAACTGGTCATGTTCCCATTTGAAACAGTAAGAGAAAGATTTTTCCATTTATTCTAAAAGAAATAAACCCTTCTCTATTCTCCATTTCAGTTGTTAGTTTAAAACCCTTTTGATCAGGTTCTGACTCTAAAAGGTCAAAAGCATAAGAGGCTTCAGAGACCGTGCTCTAGAGAAATCGAGGAAGTGTGGAGAGAGGTCTGCTTCATTTGATGAAAGAGGACATTCCTGCTGAGTGATCTTCTCCCAGGACGACATTACTGAGAGCCAATCAGCTTTGTCTTCAGCTTTCCTGCTGAGACTTCTTCAAAAGGCCTGGGCTCAAGGTCCCAGAGGCCATCTTGCCAGCCACAAGACTTTGTACAGAACAGCCTGACTTCCATTAAGGTCGGCTTCGTTCTGTTTCGAGAATTGGTCCCAAGCGATAAAGTGGGCTCTCTTTCTTTTCTATCCGAGGCACTTATTCATTAGATCCATTTATGTTTAAAAGATCAATATTCTCTCAGATTATTTTTTTAACCCATGATTACTGCCTTTACCGAAACATTTTCAAATGGATCTAAAATAAAAATATTTGTATAAATGCTACTTGCCTCAACTGATGTTGCTTATATAAAAAAGCAGACAAAATTCATCAATTCAAACTTTAACTGAGTTGAACTCGCTGTCGCAAGAAAAAATCATGAGGAAAAAAAGAGACAATTATATTTTAATTTATACTTTAAATTATATACTTTGCCTTCCTTTAGAGATGCAAAGTGGTTAGCAGTCATTTTAGGTCTGAACCAAGTGCTTGCTTTAAAAAGGACAGTTCATTAAAAACGAATTCTGCTTCTGTCATCTTTACAGAAGATATTTTGAAGAATGTTGACTCTGATTTGTCTATACAGCGTTAATGGGGTCCAAAACAATGACTTTCAATGCATGGACAAAAATGAATAATAATATTAATTTAATTATATAATACATAGAAATTTTATCTCTCTCTCTGTGCCTCTGAGACAATATAAATGTCCAAATCTGCATGCAACAGAGAACCAGTGAAATACAGAGTTCTAGCATGAAACTCTAGATGGCGCAGTCCGATAGGTTTACTCAATCTGACCTAATGACATCATTATCAAATGGCACAGCTGATTGGTTCTCTTCTGTATTGGTAGCCAATGAGCTCGCTTCTCAACATTCAAATATATGATTAGTGTTTGCGTAGCAGTTGCAGCTTGCTTCAGAAACCCTCCACTTCCCCAGCTCCACCTTATAGATCTGCTATGGGTTAATTTCATGTATGCTATATATGGGAGTTATTTCATGTATGTTATATTTACAGCAGCAATATTTCTTACATGCTCAAAACAGCATGTTGTGGATGTATTGGCAGTAGCAGCTCGGTACTTTGCGCTGCCGCAGCAGCATCGTCAAAGCAGACGTATTCTGCCAAGACCAAATACATTAACATTGTCTGTACATTCCATGCCATCCCTCCCGAGAGTTTACAGACAAAATTTATTTCTACAATACAGAGAGCATTTGATGGTATCATTATTGCAGTTTCAGAGTGGACAGCTGAGGCACGGTCTTACACTGCCTTATTTAGGTACACTGAAAGCGCACCACACCAGGTGGCCTTTGCACGACCTGTGGCACTCGATGGGAAGACAACATGGAGAGACACCAATATTGTACACTTCCTCTCCTGTGTTTCCTCTCCCGCTCTAATTGGGCTTTGAGCTGCATTAGTACCGTCTCATCCCTACCGAAAATGCAGGAAAAGCAATTATATACCCTCACGGACATATGCAAAAGGATACCACTCTTCCCAAAGACAGGATCTATAATGGAGAGCGGAATAATTAGGCACGCTGGTTTGAGGAAACAGACCATGCAGCTCCTGAGCTAGACTGAATTACTGTTTGCTAAGTGATATGACATGACTCTTTCTTTTTCACTCCGCTTTTTCAATCTGTGTTTTGAAATACTTTCCAAATATGTTCCTTAACCCCCTTAAGACTTATCTAATGTGAAGAATTATAGGGATATTTTGCACCAAACTCTGGCTTTAAAGAACAGTTTACTGAGCATCTCTATAAGTTGCAGATATCTTGCTTTGCAAACAGACAAAACAACTGGAAGATACCTGAGCACTTATTATTTCTTCAGGATAGTTTCACAACAAAACTATACTTCCGCCTCATTTACTCACCCTCATGTACTCTTAAAAAAAGGGTTCTTTGGGGTTCTATATAGAACCCTAGGGTTCAACTCAACTCCAAAGAACCCTTTATGCCAAAAAGGTTCTATATAAGGAGAAAGGGCTAAACCATGCTTTATGTATGGTTAGGCTATTTAAAATTATTATAGTACATTGTATTTGTGTTTTTATTTCAATTCTACTTTGACACCTTTATTCCGAAGAAAATGAACTTAAAATTTACATCTGCACTTTCAAGTTTAATAGAAAATAATTGCCACGTGAATCCTGTACACTGAAAAAATGCGTACATCTCAATTCACTGGTTTTACTTAGGTCTACTATAGCACTGAACAAACCAACAAAAAAAAAAAAAAAAAAAAAAAAAAAAAACGAAAAAAAAAAAAAAAAGAAACAAACTAGTTAATTTATATCAACAAACTGATCAGGTAGAAATACATGTGTACTAGCAGTGTATAGCAATCTGGACAATTGTATCTATTTATTAATAGGTACACGCTATAGTCTGCTATTTAATCAGCACACAAACATGATTGCAAGTTAGTTATCATGCCATGTAAGATGCCGTACAGCTCTTTTATTGACGAGCAACATGCTCATATCGTATGGAGTTTCAGTGTTTCATTTAGATTCTAAAAGGCTATTCTTATAACTCATCCCTCCAAACAGATGCATAAAATTATCTTTGACATAAACGGCAAACAACTTGAATGTGTATTTATGCGCTGATCAGTTTTGTCCCGTCTGCACAGCGCCGCATTTCTGCCGCGCCTCTCGCGAGAGTAATCACTAATAAGCGTGCGAGCGCCACTGTTTAAACTTCAACGGTTACGGTGCACTCGGGACAACGACGATTACATTGGTAAGTGAGAAAATTAATTAATTGCAGCTTATTTAAATTACTTTTACCTAAACCCTTGTCATTTTTAGTTAGCCTAACGTTACACGTTTATTTCAAGAAGCTAAAAAAAAAGGAAAAGTGGTTTATCGCGTTGTCCAGGCCTGCGCAATTCTTCGCCGGGAGGTTTGTCATTTTTAACATGAATCCCTAAAGTATCTTGATAAAACTGTTGTGAATTGATCAATAATGCTGGCGAGAGTTCATGATATATCCTAATATTTTTTGCCCTGTAGATTGTATTGGACCTATATGTATAGGAAAAGATGAAACAAAGTTTCGGTCAAATCACCGTCTGCCAGCCGGTATAAACATGAATTCAAACCAAGAAGGACAAAGAGAGAAGCTGATGGAGATGTAAAAATTTTTTTCTGTGAAGAACTGTGAGTATTTGTTGTTTGCAGTATAGTAAAATATTATTATTTGTTTTGCTGAAGTAACGTTAATTGTATATTATTCTAAACACTGTATTTTGTTGTTGTAGATGTTCATCTATCTCAGAGAGCACTTTTAAAGTTTTACCACCACCTTATCAGAGTGCTGAAAAGTGGAAGTCAGAGGAAACATGACCAACTTGCTGCAAAACAATAACACAAAAGGTACATTATTTATTTTCCCTCACTGTACGAACTTTGGGAAACTCATTAATCAGCTAACTGAAGTTACTGATATATATTCTTCTTCTATTTTCCACATATTATCATGCAGGTTCTTATGATTGATTGATAAATAAATATTTTGTACTGTCACTGCAGGTCTGGACTATGGAGTGCATGCAGCCTTACTTGTTTGGTCATCTACATTCAGATGAAAACACCACACTCCTCTCTAATTCAAGTAAGTTTTAAGATTTAATTTAATTGTGAGAGATTCCTTTTTTTCCCTGTTGTACTGTACTCTCTCCATAGGTCTAATAAATGTTTCTCTGACTCGTATCCTCCGCATCTAGGATGTCAAGCTACTCATCGCAAGGAGGTTAAGGCATCAAAAGGGGGGGGGGGGGGGGGGGGGGGGGGTTGGGGGAGAGAACGTATGTGTCCACTGACCCATAACACAGAGATGCCAGATGTATCTGTTTGCTGTCTACTTTTTGTTAAGTACTATGGAGCATCCAAAAGCCATCACTCAGTTAATTTCAATCAGCACTATTTAGCTCTTCCCAGTGCTGAAATTGTCATGGGTCCTTTGTTTTTATTGTTTAAATGCTTATCTGAATGTAAAATGTAACATTTAATGCTTATAGATATAAAAACAATACTACTAGTTAGTCTTTTCTCTCCCTTTTCAGAAATGTGGTTCACCATCTTTCATGGGTTACAGAACTGGCAAAAGTTGCAGTATACAAAAAAATAAAAAATACTACTACTTGGTTTATAGGAGAATGTGGAGTAAATACTTGACATTTATTTAAGGTAAAGGGTAATGACCTGGTGGTGAGATGCAAAAGAGGACTGTCATTAATGTACTATTTGATGACTTTTTCACATTCTAATATTACTTATGTATTTAGTTATTTTTAATTCTTTTTGCAAGTCAACTTTCAATTTATTTATTTGTGCAAGTTAACTTTCAATAGTTTTTTTGTGGATTCTAGCAATCAACATATATTTGTGACTGACATGTTGGATGGGTGAGTAAGGTGGAGGGGGTTGAAAAAACAACATTTCTAAACTGGAGAGTGCTATTTTAGAGAGGTAAAAATCATAAAAAAACTGGATGTTAATCCCGGTACCTGTTGCACTATGAATTCTGTGTTTACTATGTGCTTGTCATTGTAAAGCAATAAAAGTGTCTTAAATGATCCACACAACCCCTTGCATGTGTTAGCTATTTCATTTTTCGAGTGCTAAATTAGCTCAATGGGCGGTTTCAGTCCTTAAAATGTACTTAACATTAAAACTAAAATTAAATCCAAGATAATCCCATAAGGTTCTATATAGAACCTTTGCCAGGGCTACAATAACGCTAAAGGTTCTTTGCTTGAAACCCTTAAAAGGGGTCTATATGGAACCTTTTAGGGGTTTCCATATACTGTATGAAGTCGGCGCGGTCTTTGGTGTATGGTCCTTTTAAGGGATTCCATAAACGAACCTTTCTTCTAAAGGGGTAGTAGCATAAACATAAAATAATAATCAAAAAACCTGATGGCCCAATTCTTCATAAATCTTTTTCATGTTTCCAGAAGAAGCAAAATGACATGAGGATAAGTAAATGACAGTTTTTATTTTTTAATAAACTATCTCTTTACAAAACTATAGCATAATAGATCATTTCAAAAAGTAGGAAGCACCATTCAGTAAATACAACAGCTTCCCATATTTTTTCCCCAATGTGAAAAAAGCTCATTATGTCAAAGTCACAGTTGTAACATTTTGCAGTCATATACTTGTCAATTTTCCATAATGCTCCAACATGAAAATGGCAAACAGCAGTGCGCTCAGCAGGGAGTGAACATTTGTGAGAGAATATGACATGTAGGCTATTGATTGCTAAAACAGATGAATTATGCCTCTGACATTTAGTGGGAGTGGTGAACCACAGAAAGAAGTGGAATTCTCATTTAGTATTTTCATTTCTTATAAGAAAAGCATTGAATCTCATAGAAAATTGCTCTCCTTGGGAAAAATAATAAAAAAAAGAAAAGAAATGAAGGCCTATATTTAGCCAGGGCTTGGTAGAAGCTCTGGTTCCTTGACAGGAGTCACCCACACTGAATCCGACCAGTATTGTATGCCAAATCTCATCACTGTCACCCAATTCCCTTTCCATTTAACACTGTTTTCACTCTGACTGTCTTTCCTGGCTGTATTGACTAATCGATCAGTTTTGACACTAGTCTGCGTGTTCGGTTTTTGTCGACTAGCCATTGATCAAACGACTTCATTTGCGCTTGTTTGATACATGCTGACAGTAAGAGGAAACCTGTTCATCCACAAATGTGCATCTGCATGACATTAGTTTTGTTTAAACTACAATGGCAAAATATCTCTGGAAATGCAAAAAAGCACATTATAAGACATCGGAGATGTTCACATACAAGCTAAAACTCTTGCAAACAGCTCTCAAATTACTCAGTGGCTGACAGGAAGTATAAGTGAGAGGGACACAACTGTTTTACACGGTTAATGACAATGGAAGCAATAAAAATCTGGCAAATCACACTTTCATTTCTCATCATATCAATTCAGAAATTTTACTGGATACACTTTACACAGGCGACAATTTGGAGTGGCCCGTGCGCACACTAGCACTGGTCTACCATACTGAAGAACTTCGTTCCCTTATATGAAAGTGTTCTCCCCTACGTCTATCCTATGTGAAGAAATGGGTGGTAATTGTACTAGGTCATTTCATTTCTCTACTGCAATTCACATTTCTAATACAAAATACTGGTAACAGCACATCCCAGTCCACCCACACGACCGTTGGGTTTTGTGGACTCTGACCAACAGAAAAAATTCCAGAACAAACCCAGTTTAAACCAACCATCGTCCGCTTCGTTGGCTGTGACACTCACATTGGGGGCGTGGGTGGAAGTCAATTGATGGCTGTTGTGTCTGTTGCATGGATCGACATCCTTGACAGTCCTCCCACAAGGACAGTCTCGGCTGTCGAGCTCAGTCCACTCTCCACAATGGGCAAAGGCTGTGTTATACTCTTTAGAAATAAACTCACGGTAAAAATATCCTCACCCACGTAACAGACACTGGACTGGCATTTATCCTGCGACTCGTATGTCAGCACGGTTCGTCCCAGCAACCACCCGGGGGTCAGATTCCTACAGCAAGGTTCCATCTCTCCAAGTCTCTGAATGTTTGCATACAAAACTAAAATACACTGCAATGGTTAATTTAACTTTGAATTTGAGGCTATGTATAAGCTGAACTGTGCTTTTGATCATTTACTCAAACACACCAGGGTTAGACACAGCCTTCAAAAGAAAAGAAAAGAGGGTCTGTGCATATCCTTTTGAGCTTCCAACACAAAGGGTGAAAGATAAAGCAACTAAGACAGCCATGAGACTGCAAGTTTAGCCTCAGAGAATGTAGAGATTGATTGCAAAGAAAGTCATCTAACTTCTCTGCAACAACACTTTTCTTCTCTTCATAAAACAAATATTTAACATTACTTTAGCAATCATTAATTTTTAAGGACAGCACTTTGTGTGACTTTTTGTAAGACATTAATTTTTAAAACCAGTGTCCTGTTCCAAAAACATAATTTCTTCCACTTCATCTACTATGCTATAATGAGATATTGTGAACTTGCAAAAAAATTGTATTCTGTCAGAATACCAGCAGGGACCCCAAAATTAAAATTCTATCATCATTTACTCACCCTTATGTTATTCCAAACCCATAACACTTTGGCTATTCTTTCTTTTTGTTTTTTAAAAACCCACAATTAAGATTTTTTAATAAAACCTGGAGGTTTCGGTTCCTCCAGTCCCAGACCAATTAGAAATGCAAAAAGCCATAGGCCCCATAAAATAAATCCATAGATCACCACTTTTCCCAAGTCTGTGAAAAGATGTGATCATTTATAATTAAAAAAATTTAATTTCACGGCGAGGGGCAAAATTAATCTCTAACGAACCATGTGTATGTACCTATGGGAGGCTGTGACCAGTCTGCACAAACCGTCATACGGGTCGATATATTTAGAGTATCGAGGTGCGAGATTGCACAGGACCGCACACATACTAATGTCCGCATTGATGTATGGTTTGTTAGGATAGGACAATATTTGTTCGAGATACAACTATTTGAAAATCTGGAATCTGAGTGCAAAACATGATCTTTACTTATATCCTAATGATTTTTTGGCATAAAATAAAAATCAATAATTTTGACTCATACAATATATTGTTGGCTATTGCTACAAATATACTTGTGTGACTTACGACTGGTTTTGTGGCCTGGGGTCACATATAAACAGTAATCGTCACATAAACATAGAGCACACAAGAACCCCTTAGAATGTGACAATAGCACACACTACTGTCCACCATTAAATTAGTTCTGTATTGAAAATTAAAAAAAATCTAATGAGTTTGGAACTACATGAGGGTGAGTAAATAATGACAAAGTTAATTTTTGGGTGAATTACCCCTTTAACTCCTTGCACAAACCAGCCAAAGACAATAGGGAGAAGGAAGGGAGTGAAATCAAGCTAGATTCAAAGTCGGTTCACCCTCCACCATGCCACACACCGGAGTACAAGCTCTACCTGCCAAGACTTGGACCACAGGTCATTTTCTGTTGAAAGGTTACTGTTCTAGTCCAGAAAGTAACAGTGCTCCTGGTCTTCTTAAGATTCTCTTAGTCTATTTGTGATGACAGCATGGATCAGTGGATGCATCTTGTCCATAGAGCAGGAAAATACAGGCTTCACTAAATCCCTGCAAAGATGCGAGAAAAAGCTGTCAAAAGTCCCTAGGACACAGACATCCTGACATTCTTAGCACTCACTGATATGAGTGCACACATGTACGTCTTAGAACGCATGCATGCTCACACACCCTGCTGTATAATCAGAGTGCTCCCCATTGCTCATGCGGCTGTCATCTGCAGCGGGCCATCTCTGGTTCTATCTCGAGGTCGGACTCCACTTCGTTCCCATAACTACCCACCTCATGCCATGGCCCTGCACCAAACTCGCATCCGCTCTCGGACTGCATCACGGTAGCGCCTGTGATGTGACATTTTATGCCTTTCTATACCTCATGCTGAGATCGACCAAAGATTAGAGCTCTTACAGCCAGCCTGTCCTCTCGACACTTACATACAGGTCGCACACCTAGTCGTCTGTTTGCCCTACAAAAAACAGAGGGAGGCTCCTCTCCACAGGCCATATTTTCTCTACACACACTGTATATTTGACTGTTAGGCACCCACAATGTGAATTCTGTTAGCCATGTCTGCGCTAAGCTTAAGGTGTGCTCACCTCTCCCCTTTTAAAAAAACAGCATATGCTGGTTAAGTCAGGATTTCAGCATGCGTAGACTGGTTTTGAGCTGTTAAGCTGGGGTCCAAACCATCTTTACCAAAACAGCCTAACCAGCGATGCTTTTTTTTTCCCCTCACTATTAGGGCAATAATTTTCAACAATATGAAGCAGCGACACAAAACCTGCGGCGCTCCAGCCTGTACTCAGATGTCCCCCCAAGTAGTTTAAACCTAAGCGTGTCATCGACATGACGCACCGCACTCTCTCAAGTCACTTCTCACCAGCCGCTTGCATCTCGCATAGGAAACATGCTTCCCCAGGCAACGCACACAAAATTTTATTTCCAAATCACATTGATTCCTATTGAAATAATATAATTTTGCCCATGAAATTCACCTGAACAATGGGTAAATTTGACCTACACCTTAAAGGGTTCATATGAGCGTTTAAATTTTTTTCCCTTTCCTTTGGAGTGTTTACAGTTCTTGTTTGCTAAGAAGACTGTAAGTTGCACGACTAAAGTCTCATTCCAAGAGATCATAATCGTTTTCATACAAAAGTTACAGCAAGGGTCCACCACCAACGCCTGACCTAAAACTGTTCTTCTCCCTTACCGTCACTCCACGGATCTACGTCACGATGCTGGTAAAATTATTTGTCATACACTTTGACGTCAACTAAACGTCCTCAACGACACCGTCGCCACGCCCCTTACCCGATTAAAGGGTCCCCGATCAATCCTGCCCGTCCAACCTCTTTTGATCATCTAGCCCCCGCCGCTCACTATCAAGCCCGCACATCTTGCTATCGCCCCTCCAGCAAGCCCTGAACGTGGTGTTTTCTCGTGACACAACTGCGTCTCCGTTCCAGACAGTAGTAGTCAAGCCCATCATTCAGATGTGCTCACCAGCGCATTTTATGGAGGACCTGTTTCCTGATCCTGGGAGAGTAGTCTACAATGCCTGCTGTTCTGACTCACGACTGTAAGTACGTTTTTTTTTAAGATTTAAAGTGTAATTAAATAGCCTCCTAAAAGGCGAAACATCTCAGAACGCGCGTTGAGCAGTGCTCTGTAAAGTAGCACTTGTTGTGGTTATATATGGGGTTTCACATCCGATCACAAATGGCATGGAGCCCGTGTCGTTATAGATGACTATATTTTACGCGGTGACACAGATGCCTACCACAGACTGCAACGCAACTCAAAAAAGAACCGGTCTACAATCATGTATAATCCGTAATTATTAATCCCCACCGTCTGGACTGCAAACCAATGCCTGCTGTTGAATGTGATTGGTAACTGTGATTTGTCCGTCGCTGGCCAAGGCACTTACAGCACGCATTCAACGCGTAGGTAAGATGAGGCCATAGTTCGACGTAAAAATTGCAAGTCTACTACGCTCTGAGTATCTTTACCATACTGTGTACCGCTAGACCTCACAGATCGTAACACAGTGATCGTCGAGCTAGGCTGAGTCCCAACGAGAATACAACTCAGCACCTAAAACGCATTTACTGACGCCAGTGCAGGATGGCTTTACGCCTTACAAATCAAGCTCATGCAGGCGATTTCATCAAGTAATCAGGACTGGGCGACTAGATTTAGAAACAAGAATGATTGTGCAACATCATATGCCCTTTAAATAGTGTGGTATCTAAATATACCCACCATACCTATGCCCATTATCCACAAGGACGACAGGAGGTTCATGAACAAGTCACGGGAGATACAGGCATTCAGAATGGCCATCTTCCCATTACAATGAATTATTTTTTCATTCCTCTTTAGTTTTTAATAAAATATCAGTTTTCATTTATAAGCTTCATTTCTATGCGCCATCAACCATATGATAACAACACAGATGGACAATATTGTTGGAATGAATTTCAGAATGATTTATTTTATTTTATTTTTACAGTTGAACAATAAAAACACTGACAATCCGAATCCACCCAAATTGAAAGAGCTCTAGCCTTTAAAGATACAAATGATAACTGCAGCATGTATTTATAATAATTGTCTACTGGTGTGGAAAGAAATATATATTTATATAGTTATCTAACGTTACAGCCATTTATAGTTATCGCTCAAGGTGTGAAAGGGCCTTAAGACCAAAAAATTGGTAAAATAATGCCTCTGATCATTTTTTGCCAATACTCTTCAGTTTTTAATTAAATATGTTTATTTATAATCATAATTTCTTTCACATCATCCACCATATTGGATGGCACATGGTGCACAAAGCATTGCACATCCTCCATGTAATGCATTACAACAAGCTCAGTAAATAAATAAATCCAATATGGTGGATGAGGTGAGAGAAATGACAGTTACATATTTCATAAAAAAAAATTTAAAAAAAAGAGTGCTATAATGCATGTGCAATAATTTAATGCTTATTAGACTGTTGCTTATTAGACTGCGCTTTTAGCTTAGCAACATGCCATCAAACATTATTGGAACCGAGCTCCGGAGATTTGCGAAGAAATTCCTCTTGTTCGAGTCAACTGATCTCATAAAAACGGAATTAAACAACTCTAAATCATGAAGTGCATAAGCGTGTTGCGCAGGTAACTTAAGTCATAGATGTCAGATTTGGAAAAATTAGATCTGACTGGTACTTACAATGACAGAAAAAAGCAATAAGGTGTGTAACACACCAGCATTCACAATATGAGACAGTGGGAAAAGGTTTCACAGTGTCATTTGCGATTCAAGCCATGCCATTACTGTCATTTTTTTCATAACCGTTGATACACACAAGCATACTCTTGTTTTCTAGGTAATGACAAATGGCTTGTGTGTATTCATGTGCATCGGAGTCTGGGTGAGTCTCAGGTAGTATTTCTATGAATAGCCGTGGTCATTTTCTAAGATATGTGCTGGCTAGACAGAAATATTTAGGACCACTACCCCTTTTCTACCTCTCCTTTCTCTACCTGTGATGTATTATTTTCTTTGCTTTCCAAAAGTCCATTAAGGCCTGGCGGTGGGCCATCTTGTCTCCCGCAGATAAAGATAAAGATGTGGTGGAGGGGTGCAGGGACAAACAGAATGAGAATGAGCGGGGCATCACTAGAGTTTACCTCGAAACACACACACACACACACACACACACACACGAAGGTTTTTGTATCTCTTTTATAGGGTTTGAAGGGTAGCGACTCCATAGCAAGTTACAAGTCATGGTTTTTCTACTGTACAAACCGTATTTTCTATTGCCCTACACCAACCCTACACCTAAACCTACCCCTCGCAGGAAACTTTCTGCATTTTCAGATTAAAAAAAAACTAATTCTGAATTATTTATAAACCTTTTGAAATATGGGGACACTCAAAATTTCCTCATAAATCACCTTCTCGTTGTAAAACCTATGTCATACCCATGTTATTATAAATTTGTGGCCAAAACAACACATCATACACACACACACACAACACACACTCAATCTCAAGCTCTGCAAACACAAAGTCACTACAAAATGTATGCGGCTTCTGACACCTAGATAATGCCGCCTCGTCCTTTTAATTAATTTACAATTCAATAATTGAACTTTGTCTCCTAAAAAAACAAACTGAATAGAATGGCGGGTGGAGGGGCCATTCTCCTTCTCATGTCTCTGCAGGAATACAGAAGTGAAATTTAATGATCCAATTTGGGTCATCTTGCTGGCAGACCGGAGGGTTGTTGAGCTGAAGATTAAACTCATCCTTTAGAGGCTGTTTGTCTTTTGCTTTTTCTCACACTGATGTTTCGCCCTGAAAATGTATGCCCTCTGCATTAGTAACGTTCCCCTCATTTTCTTTTCCCCCATGTGGAAGTGCTGCTGTGTGGGCTTCTAAGCAACTTTCCATTTCCCTAGTAATATAGCACATTTGTCATTAAGATTCACCGGAGTGACTTGTTAAGAGTCTGATTGAGAATGTTTTACTGCGTGAAGGAGAAACATCGTTCAGAGAAATGGCACTGTGAGCTCCAGAATTTACTTTTAAGTCAGTCGTTTCTATTTGCAAAGGAATTTATTCAGCCTTTGCAACAATTCCAACCCGGTCATAATTCCCACCCCCCCCCCCCCCCTTTTTTTGGAGTGTCCACACCAGAATAAAGGCTCAGATTAGCGCTGCCTTCCAGTCCTCCCCTGGGAATTCTCTTACGGGCATCGTAATTCTGATTTATATGTGCATACAGGGGATTTGGATGTATCAAATGTTGGTCAATGTCTCTCTCGCTAGCTTTCTGACAGAAAGTAGCTTTAGTACCAGTACAACATATTGAAGAGAAAAATATGCATACTGATCAAAGAATTATTTCCTTCTTGTGTTCCCACAAAGAATGATGGGAAATGTAGAGCATTACCTTCATTAATATTATAAATATAATATTATAAATACTAATTACGATCAATATAAAAAATTGTTTCAGTCTCAGATTCTTTACTTTTCACGCCCCTGACTCTGTTGGTCAGGGCTCAAAAAATCTTACTGCCACAGGCAGCAATTCATTTCCAAGACTATTCTAGTTGTTCATGATTATGCCATTAATAATTTAAAATCAATTTACAGACACCACCATTTGTATGTCAGACACAATCTGGGATTTTAGCAATTTAAACTATTACTGCACACTACAAGTCTCCAAAAAGATGGAAAAAATTGTCCTGAATTTTGCAGCACACTGAATGATCTTTCTTCATCAGAGAAATCTACATTAACTACATAAATTGCCCTGACTTTTAACATTTCAAAAAGCCTTGAAATCTGAAGGCTTATAGGCCTTACAGACAAAGACAGATAGATAGACATTTGTATTTAGTTAATATGTTTCATCATAGTAACATAATAACTTTTGAAGACCAAGGTAAAAGAACTCTTCACTTCCCAGAATCAATTACCTGAGCTGAATTTCTTTGCATTGCAATTTCAGTGAATTCCTGTGTTCGTGTGCACTTAGCCGGCATATACCTGACATGACTTTCATTCAATCTGCAGCATTCTGTCAGTGCCATATGGAACATGTAAGGACACGACAAAGCTCAAAAAAAGCTGTTGACTGCATGACATCAGCACTGCATACCCATGAGGTTCCTCAGCAGAGTCTGTTTTGTTATCGCTAACAGCATTTAGCAAGTTTCCTCGCAGAACGACAGACGTACAGGGAGTGAAGAGAGACTAAAATATGACGTGAGGAGTAAAAAGTGTTTTGTAAAAGATCTTCTCCATGCAGACAGATGTCCTGCCAAGTAGTTCCTTTCCCCATGTTGAGACAGATAATGGGGCCTAATTTCCTTTTAGATCAACCCTCCAAAATAAAATTTGCTCTTATTTTAATTCGAGTTTCGCTCATCGAATTGCTGTATATGGATACGGGTGCACAGAGAAGTCATATACATATCAGACCCCTTAAATACAGCTTCACAATTAGCGCCACCTCTTTTCTCCTTTTCTTTGCAATCCTCTTATCTTTTCTGAACACTTATCCTCTCTCTTTGGGTTCTTCTGTGTCTCTCCTCGGTCCGCCCCTTCTCTTGAAGCTATAACACCAGCTCATTCCGTCAGATGCCTTGCAACAATGCTCCACTAAATCTATCAGGAGGAAGAAGATAATTCTCGCCTAATTCCCGTTAAAGCAGCACTTTCATTCTCACCTTCCTCCTCCTCTATTTGTATCTTACCTGTGATGTCCAGTCTCAATTATCCTCCCTTCCACATTTCCTACACTATCATCTCTCTCACTTCCTATTTTGGTGTCCAAAGCTCTCTTTTTTTCTGCGTTGTCTTTAGATTTCTCGCTCTCTCTGTCTGAGTGTTGTGAGTGGAGAAGGGTTCAGAGAGTTGCTGTAGTATAATAGGACTAATATAAAGAATATTTACAAGGTGCTTTATTACATCAAAGAAGCAAAGAAGAGTTTATATGTAAAGCTATACTTGTCAGGGTCAGTAAAATTTCTTTCTTTCTTTAAACAAATTGCTACTTTTATTCAGCAAGTACACATCAAATTGACAGTAAAGATATTTATAATGTTACGAAGATTTCTATTTCAAATAAATGTTGTTCATTTAAATATCTTATTCATACTGGAATTTGTTTTTATATATATATAAAGTTTGCAAAAAACTTTTATGTTTTTGACATGGATAATAAGAACCGTTTCTTGAGCAGCAAATCAGCACATTAGAATGATTTCTGAAGGATTGTGTGACACTGAAGACTGTAGTAATGGCTGATGAAAAATCATTCACAACATTACTGTTTTACTGCAAGATATTTTGAAGAATGTGTGTAACCAAACAGTTTTTGGCCCCTATTGACTTCCATAGTATTTTTTTCTACTATCAAAGTCAATGTGGACCAGCTACTTTTTGGTTACACACATTCTTCAAAAATATTTTCTTTTGTGTTCAACAGAAGAAACAGATTTGGAACAATTTGATTTTAGCAATGATTATTTTAGCAATGATAGTTGGACAAAAGTGTTTTAAAAAAAATATTGTTTAAGTCCAATTTAAATCAAAATTTTCAAACACATTTAGAGATCTGACATCTGACATGTTACCAACAGCACAGAGCTTCAGTGACCTTTTTACTCACTGTCGATTAATTTGCATCAATTTAATCACTGTCTACACAGTGTAACCACTAAACATTCTCTTACTGCACACTACTGTTTTGGATCTAAATTAGAGTTTAATGCAGCTAATAAAACACTCTCAGTTTCTTATAAAAATGAGATTAACACAAACACATTCACACTGCCATTACCCAAAGGTCTAAATATCTGCAAATCAACAAAAGCATTTTCTTGTGATAAGTGGTGAGCAGGTGCACATGATGAGCGGCGTGACTCTAAACACAGTTCTACGCAAACAGCAGCTCTTTTTGATCTTCGTCGAAATTTCTCAAATGCGCAAAGCAGGTGTTAAAGAGTTTTAATCTTTCCCACAGAGCAGGCCTACTCATGGGTTCACATTGCCTCAGCTGGTGATGACTCAAATCTCATCATTACGCTTTCTAAACAATCACCGTCCGACTTTTGTTTTGTGCTGTTTGGTGTGACAACACGCTAATGAGCAAACGAAGAATGAAATGATAAATAAGTGTTTGTGTAATGAGAGGAGAGTGGCTCTTTGTATAGCGGTTGTGTGAATCTGGGGAGGGAAGAACGAACGAAGCCACTCATTAGTTGCCCTCTATAATGAGAATTCGCTTTAAAAAAAAACTATTTCACCCAAATGTAAATACTTCGTCATCACTGACTTACCCTCTGGTCGTTTCAAATCTATATGACCTTTTTTCTTCTGTAGAAAACAACAACAAAGTAAGTTACACGGATGTAGATTGCCAAAGTTCTCCCTTGACTGTTCAACAATATTATCGATGAGGGCGCCACTCTCTCAGTGTGGGCTGCCAGCGTTATGTCCCAATCGGGAAAGGCAAAGGCAATGTCTGTGAATACGACACTTATCGTCCGATCCGCCTGCTCTGCCACGCCACGAAGATATATGAGCGTGCAACTGATGCCAGTCTCTGGAAGATTGTCTCCATCAGTCCCAATCAGTGTGGATTTGATGCATTTGACGCGATCCACACCATCAGTATGCTGCTGGAAAGGGCACCAGGAAAAGAACCAGTGAGAACACATGGCCTTTCTTGACCTTGAGAAGGCATTCGATCACTTGCCCCTGGACCTCATCTGGCATTCCCTCCACTCTCACAGCACCCCCTGAACCAACTCCTCTACACCAACACCACCAGAGTTGTCCGACACCCCACTGGCCTGTCCGAACGGTTCCAAATCACCATCACCGTACACCAGGGATCTGTCCTCTCCCCGCTCCTGTTTATCCTTTGCATGGACACGGTGGATATTCAGGCATCTCAACCCTGGTCCCTTCTATTCGCCGATAATATCTTCCAAGCTGACGAAAGCCATTGTGGGCTTGAACGTCAAGTGCAAGACTGGAGTGAGTGGCTGGACATGCACGGATTGTGCCTCAACATCAAGAAGTCTGAGAACATGGAGTGCGGGCCCCAAACCGATGGGACGATCAGAGTTAGAAGGCAGCCACTGAACAAGGTCACCGAATTCAAATATCTCGGTTCGCTCTTTAGGAGTGACAGCAACTCCCTCTGCGATGCCTGTGCCAACACGGGTTGGCTCAAATGGCGACAAGTTACGGGCATTCTCTGTGACCACCAAATGCCCATAGCACTCAAGGGCAAGATCTACAAAACCGCTGTTTGCCCAGTCGCAATGTGGGGTTCTGTGTCCTGGCCAGCAACCATCAAGCACGTGCAGACCCTCCACGGTATGGAGATGAAGATGCTTCACTGGTCCTTCGAGCTTCATGCAACTTAACCGTGTTATGAACGAAGATGTCTGAAGGCGCATGGGTGTGGCGCCCATAGTCAACAAGATGCGCAAAGCCCAACTCGTTCCCATCAGAAGTAGCGATGATACAGTGGTGAAAATGGCCTACCATCTATCGATGGCCGAAGAAGCGGTGGCTCGATCATCAGGCGGAGGACACTGTGCACAGTTAATATAACCCTGACAATGCCCTGGACTGAGCCAAGTGGTGAAAGGCGTGCAAATAAGCGGATCCTGCACCAACGCGGGACACATGCTAGGATGAAGACTATTTTTACTGTATATTTAATCAAAGAAATGCAGCCTTGATAAACACTAGGTATCTATCAAAAACAATTTTACTGACCTTAAATATTCGATCAGTAGTTCATTGTAAGTCAACAGAGAAGAGCAACAAGTAAGGAAGGCATAAAGGTTTGGAATGACATGATGGTGCATAAATAATGACAGAACTTTGATTTTTTGCATAATCTGCCTTCCTTCACATCTACCTCCTTTTTTCTTCCATCTCCCTCTGTGCCTGAGTCGTCTTCACTCTCTCTGCTGTGTCTTGCCCTCAGTTGCTTCTTCCTTTCTCTCTTGGGCGATGGACATGCTGTCCATATAAGCCTTGGATAATGAAGTCTGTGTATGGTGAAATATGATTGAAATCCTTTTAGTGCTGGCTTATATCGACTCTCTTGTATGCAGTCAAAGGCACCTCTCTCTCTCCTCCTCCACAACCCTCCTGCGCCACACCCCTCCCGCTCCCCTCTTTCCATCATGTTTTGATGTCAACTAATGGTCTATGTACAAAATTCTCCTTCGGTGGGTACTGAGCTAGACATAATGGGGATATCTCATCTCATGACCTGAAAAATGTCTTCCTAGGACGCAGACTTTCTCATGTCCTTCTGCGAGTTCTACAGTTTCCAGACGAAAGCCTCCTTTATACTTTCACATTTGCTGGAGATGATTTACTTGTCATGGACTGGAAAACAGACTGTTGTAATATGACTTTGCTTAAGATCAAATCATTCAAAGAAAAGGATGCAATATCATTGGAAAATATTCAGAAAGGTAATAGTACAATAAAAAAGGAAATTCTCTGGAAATTATCCAATACCGGACAAATTAAAACAATGTAAAAAAGTTAATTTAACCCTTTAGGCGCCAGGTTTTTTTGGAAAAATGCTGGATTTTGACATCAAGATTTCAAAAGCTTGTGGCTTGAAAGGGCTTAAAGATAGAGATCTACTGTAAATTAGAAAAATGTTGGGCATGACCGAAAGTTTATGTGGGGTGTAAATATACTCATCTAATTTGCATATTATGGCGTCATCAGGGGGCGGCCCTCTTGAATGTCATAATATTCAGGAAATAATAGATATTGAATTGATGTTTGAACTTATTTGCATGTTTTTTTTTTGTCTTTTTATCCTCATTCCAAATGATTAGAAAAGAGGAAACCAACAATAAAACAGGAGAAAGTACTAAATTATTACTATATTACTATGCTATATAGTAGTAAAACGCATGTGAACAGTAGCCTACTTTTTGATCAGTTCATCAGTAATATTCAGGAAATAATAGATATTGCCCTGCCACCCCCATCCCCGTTGGGCAAAGGGTCGAAATGATCACTTGTTTGTGCTTCGTGAACACTCTCGCCTTGCACGGCGGCACCATTGCACTGCAAAGATGTACAGGGAGAAGCGCGATTATTAGACGACCGATCGTCATTTCCAAAAGGCAAATATTCTCCATAACAATTGCAACACATCCTCACGGTACAACTTTTTATTGGCCATTTGGCGATTTTCTCTCACAAATCTCACAGCTTACACCCGCTCGCTTGACTGAACTGCTTCCGCATCAATGCACATCGCTCGCTGCGATGCTCTTTCCTCAAGCCTTTGAATAGGACAAATTTGGGAACCCACGGGGTAATTTTGGTCTAGAATCGAAGTACTACATTTCTGCCATCTAGTGGTAGGGAATACAAATGAGATATTACACCATATTAGGAACTACAGTCTATTTAATTATGACGTCTTGTCGCAATTTTGCGACTTCGGCGCTAGAGGGTTAATGTAATAACAGTATAATATGTAATAAAAAGTATTTTTCCCCCATCTCCCATAGTTACTTAAAAAAAAAAATTTTTTTTACCAAGATGACAGTCATGGCAACTTGATATTCTACGTTTAGCCATTTATTTAAAATAGTTATTAAAGGGGTCATATGATGTGTTCTACGCAAGAACGGTATTTTGTTTATTGGTGTAATGAAATGTGTTTATGCGGATTAAGGTAAAAAAAACACATTATTTTCCACATACTGTACATTATTGTTTCTCCGCTATGCCCCGCCTTTCTGAAAAGCGTGTTGATTTTTACAAGCTCATCGTTCTGAAAGCGAGGTGTGCCTGATTGGCCAGCTATCCGTGCATTGTGATTGGCCCGAATACCTCAAGCGTGTGACCGAAATGTTACGCCCCTTACCATATTGTGATGCCCTGTCCGGCCGGAGCGACGATACAAAAACATTAAACCCATTATAAACCAGGCATTTGCATCCAGTGGGGACATAATTACAAATTATAATGACTTATACAGTCTTTTTTACGCATTGCATCGCGCCACGTAAACAAAACCATGTCTGCATTTGTGATCGGCCATGAATGACGGTCGCGAGCGACAAGAACTAGAAATGGCAAACAAGCGCTACTCTACACTGCTCTAAACTCGTGTTTAAATCGTCAGTGGCAAATTCTTTAAATATAAAAACTTAGTTACAGTCTGTGAGTCAGAAGCGCCGGCATTGTAGTCTACTCTACCAGGATCAGGAAATAGTCCTCCGTAAAATGCGCTGGACACATCGGAATATCGGGGTTAAACTGTTGTGGAACAGTGTTGTAAATACAACCACTGATTTCTAGTCGTGTCCATATTTGGAAAGCCAAACAAAGTAGTTTCACTTCCACAACGAACAGCGTCACACGGCCTTGAGTGAGCGGAGGCCGGCTTGAGTGAGCAGAGGCGGCGGATTCGGCGAAGGAGATTCCGGCGGGCTTGCGGCAACCACATGTGCCGACCCCGGGCTTCGTCCACACGAATTTGAGGGATTTCCTCAGCGACCATCACGATCAGCTCCAGGCAGACGAAGCGGATATCGCCCTCTTTGGAAGGCCAACAAAGTAGTTTCGCTTTCACAACGAAACACAGCGCCTTCACGACATGGCGCGGCGGCAACAACAATACTACAGCGAGAATAAAAGTTACGTCTTCTTTCTTTGCGTGAACATTTGGGCGGTATTATGCAAATCTTCCCAAAATCGTGACACAGACATGTGGGGGCGTGTTAGAACGAGCCGTTTTAGGTAGGCGTGGTTGGCGTGGTTTAACTTTTATAAAGAATATCTCTCTGGATTTGAACTTTATAGTCTTGGCAAATTTACAGATCTTCTTTATGCCCCAAGATCTTGTAACACTCCAAAGAGACAGGAAAAATTGAAATCGCATCATATGACCACTTTAAGGACATCAATTCAATTCAAAGAGGAAAAAAATCCATACTAACTGTTGCCTTCTTTTATCAACTTCAGTTCTAGAGACACCTCATTTTTTACACTTTATAAGACCTGCGAAAATTCATGAAACACATTCATATTGAGTGAAAGTATTAATGTTTTGCAATGTGGGTGAAAATGTGCCATAAAAATAGAAATCTTGTATGCTCTGCTCATGAATCATGAAAGCATCTTCCTTAGCAGTGAAATGAAATTCCCAGTCTGCTCCGATTATTGAAAAATGAGACAACCGATACCATAAGCACGTGGAAACCTACCACAGGCTCACAGGGGCTCTCAGCATTAGCACATGACTAGCTCAGAGAAGAGATGAATACAATTGAGAATAAACATGGTAAATATTTGCTGGGGAAATCAGAGCAGATGTTTGTCCAGTGTACCAGATACTCCTTTATTATGGATCTCACAAGCTGCGACAAGTCCTGCTGTTACACAATGAATTCTGCGGCTGTTCTTTGATTCTTTAAAGGGATAGAAAAATGAAATTCATCATCATTTACTGACTGTCATGTTGTACCAAAACCTTTACTTTTTATTTTATTTTTTTTACCTGTAGAACACAAAAAGTCTATATCAGAAAAGTCCAAGCTGCTCTTTTCTATATAATGAAAGTGAATGATGAAAATGCTTTTTTTTCCAAAGCATTTTTTTATTTTTAAGCAATATTTTCAAGATATGTATGGTTTCAGAAGACTTCAAGTAAGTTATATGGGCTACTTTATGGTAATTTTTAAGCTTGACAGTACCTGTCCTCCATTCACTTTCACTGTATGCAATATAAAAGCTCAGATATTCTCCGATGTTGTTCCATGGAAGAAAGTCAATGAGTAAATGGTGACAGAACTTACTTTTTGGCTGAAAATTCTAAGAAGAACATTTGCCTGTGCTTACAAAGTGTCTGCAAGGCTATTTATGTAATTAATGAGAAGAGAAAATGTCACAGTGGCAGAAAGGCTTCTGTTTCACTTTTCTCCACTTGTTATTTGTTGTGTATTCTTAAACACTTTATTGTCGTAGAGTACATAATGTGCAACTATTTGCCAAAAGTCAGTTCATGATTTATTTTAAGATCATCGTTTTTATTCTGTTTTCTGCATATAAAAAGTGTGCCAAAAAGTCAACATTGTCTCTGCTGGGAATAGAATTCATTTAAAGTCAATATTGCATTTAACAACACACATAACTGTTTCACCTCTGCAGAGTTATACAAAAATGTTAAATGCTGTGGGAGGCTTAAAGATACAGTTCACCCCAAAAATGAAGATTCTGTTATCATGTACTTGCTCTCATGTCATTCTAAACATGTATGGCTGACGATAGAAGATATTTTGAAGAATGCTGGCAACCAAACCAATTCAATCCCATTCCTGACATACATTGCATTTCTGTTCATACTATGGAAGTCAATAGGAACCAAAACAGTTTGGCTACTGACATTCTTCAAAATATCTTCTTTTGTGTTCCACAGAAAAACAGTCTGTCATACAGATCTCAAACAACATAAGGGTGAGTAAATAATGATAGAATTGTCATATTTGGGTTGACTATTCCTTTTAATATGGCTTTTATGATGTCAACTGAAGGATTACTCAAAGTGAACATTTAAAATATAAGGCCAGTTTAGCAATTTAAACTAAAACGTTAAAATAATTTATAATCAAAATATTTAAAGATTGTACATTTTGGTGCACAATTGCTTGCAAAAATACAAAAGCAGAAGCACGTCTTATAAAATCAGTTTAGGTGAAAGCATCAGTTAAATGGCTGAAATGTAAATCACGTCATGGTCATAAATACTGAGAGAAACTCCAGGAGTCAGTCACAAGGGGGCGCTCTGAAGCCTACATGCCACAGAGGAAGACAGGCAGGCGAGACAGAAGAGGCAAAGGAAGGAGAGGCTAAAGGAGGGTGACGCTTCTGGCAAGACAGAGGTGTCACCTTGTCATACAATATTTAACCGAACACCTGTGAGATGATATCACATTAACAAAACACTCTAGTCAGCCATTTACTCTTTAGTATTCTCACAAGATCTGAAGGCGGCGCAGACCCTCTGCCTTCATACTTCACTCGCCTACCAGCCTTTTTAATTGCAGCGCTCAAGCTCGTTTAAAATTCCAAATGAAAACACGCTTGGAAGAGAGGAATAAAAAATCGTGGGTTAACAAATAAGGCATTAACCCGCACCTAATTAGTATGGGAATTCGGTGGGGGAATTTTCAGAGTTAAATCACTCATAACTCAAGCACCATTAAGCCACATTAGTGCATTTTTGCTTTGATATCTCTATTCAGAGAACATTAGCGCTATCTTCACAAACCGTTGCTTAGTTAAGCACCGTAATTAGATTAATGGTGGCGGCAGTCATAGCGCCCGGAGCACCCTACCTTCCGGATGCCTTCTTTCGATTCCTCCACGTTGTTTTCGGCTCCTCCAGTCCGGTTGATCATCCTCCACATCTGCGAGTACATCGGGTCCCTCTCGAAAGGGTTCATGCCTTTACTGCGGACCTGGTCGTAGACGGCCGAGTCCAGAACCGTGCCGTACGGCAAGTCTGTCTGCTTAGCCAAATCCTGCAGAGACCTGAAGGGGAACATTGAAACATATTACAATCGGAAATTTTGAGAAACAACATTATTGGGTTGATGCCTGGGGGTGTAATAATTTAACAATTAAAACATTATTTGCAAAATCTACAATGTGGATGCATGAATACCCACGTTTCAGCTTAATAG
The DNA here is from genome assembly GCA_018155175.1 of Sinocyclocheilus anophthalmus. NCBI lineage: Eukaryota > Metazoa > Chordata > Actinopteri > Cypriniformes > Cyprinidae > Sinocyclocheilus > Sinocyclocheilus anophthalmus. The sequence continues at coordinate 93,671 of JADLZN010008317.1, read as the reverse complement.
TACCAGTGCAAGTGAGTATAAATCCATCAATCAGCTTTGTTGCGCAGACGCTCACCCACTTATATTATGTCGAATACTGTTTATTAAGCAATTTGTGTTAATATCTTACATCTAATTAAAAGTTAGCCAACCAAGGGACAGTAATTCCCCGCAGTAATATTTATATTAAGCAAATAATTGGAAAACACAATAAAGATGAAGGCTTCTCTGTTTCCCCTCACGCCGTGATCAAAATACTGCAGTTCATCAAAGCGTTTCATTAAGTCTCGCTTCATTTAGAAAACTGATAATGATACAAATTAGTGCTTTTGTAATGTGTTAATATTCAACATGATTAACTCTATAGTAATATTTCTATACATTTGAGCATCATGTCAATGACAGCAGAAAGCGTGGGTTGGTGCCACTGAGATTCCAGCAGATAGTTGGACCGACCTCTAATTTATCAAATATTATTACCAGACAGCTGTCGTCTTCTTCTAGTACTTAACTCCGCTAGCACCTTTTGAAGGTTTAATGAACTTGCCAACAAATGTTAATCTTTTATTGCTCCCAATTAATCTTGGCACTTAATCCCCGCCCCTCCCTAAGAATTGTAGTTATGTGTCGGGTGTCGTTTGCATGGAGAATTGCCATAAAATGACCCGTGAGAACCCTGCAGTACTATAAAATGCCACTGAAGGACTACTGAAAAACACTGGTCCGTTCAGTGAACTTTTGCTTTCAATGCTAATGTAAGTCCTTTGTCTTTGTGTTCTACTCTGTGGGTCACTGTGCACCTAATATAGAAGCACTAAAAGCAGTTTTCTCTCCCGTGTCGACATATTTCTTATTAAAATGTAAACGTTTGAAGTTTTTGAAGTAGCTAACAGGCTTTTGTTGTCCCAATCATAAATTATGATTTGCTACTTGTTATAGTCAGCCACCTCATCCTACACAATCTTTTTAAACTTCTAAATTCTGTTAAGAATAACAAATCATAAGACACAGATAATACAGTTTAGAGAATGGTATATTAAATACTACTATTACTACTACTGGATAGTAAGCATGTTTTAATGATAGAGAATAATATCTTAGGGTAGTGCTTATAATATAATAGATTTGCAATATAATATATATACTAATATTTAAACGTTTGGGGTCAGTAAGAATTTATTTTTTAAGAAATGAATTATTTTATTCCGGATGCATTCAACTGATCAAAAGTAATTTACATTTAAAGACATTTACAATGTAACAAAAATGATCTTTCAAATTAATGCTTATCTTTTATCTTTTATATTCTTTTCTACTTTGTTAATCAAAGAATTTTGACAAAAAAAAAAAACAACAACTATTTTTAACATTGACAATAAGAAATGTTTCTCGAGCAGCAAATCGGCATATTAGAATGATTTTTGAAGGATTATGTTACACTGAAGACTGGAGTAATGATACTGAAAATTCAGCTTGGCCAACACAGCTTTTTACTTTTTTTTTTACAGTTATTTTTTAGCATTCTAGAGAAAATAGCATCCATCTACGTTTATGAGTACACTAGCATATAGATGTCCTCCCAGTTAAAAACCATGCACTAAAAGCCAGAAAATGAGGTCTTCAAACAGGGTCAGGGTTGAACAAGTAGACTGACTGTTGTAGATTGCCTAGGTTGCAATATTTATAGATTCAGTTGACTGCAGTTAAATCCATCTCGGTCATTTTTAATACTAGCGGAACATTTGCAATGCGGCAATGAGTTCTTGTTGCTGCAAAATTCAGTTAGCCTCAAGAATAGCAATCTATCTGTGTATATGCTTTTTCACACCCTTTATAGGTGACCATCTGGCGGCATTCAAATGCTATCGCCGCTTAGCTGATCTCTTTGCTTTGCCCAGGAAAACTGTCATCTATGGCACAGAGTGACTGTGAATAGCCAGACCGCAGGCAAACTGGCATGGCTAGCAAACTGAGAGCGCAGAAAAAAAATTTAAATCTCGAGAAGCCTGTAGCCTGGCCCTCCTTCACCTTCACAGATGGATGCATCTCACAGCCATGTTGAAAACCGACACGTATGGAGCCGCATTGAACAATCTGTTTCTTAAACCATTTTTTTTTTTACTTCTAAACCGATTTAACAATATGCATGAATATTCAAACACGCTTCCACACAAGGGCACATTGTAATGCATATTTAAACATTAAGGCTGCAGTAGAGTCTTTAGTACTTTTCTCTGTTAAAAAGGCAAATTGGATGGCATTTTCATGCTGTTTTGAGATAAAAGTGAACATCAGTGACGTGTTCCTTTTTTTTGCTAAGCTGTATTACATCCAGCAAATCAGTGGCACGGTCTTGCAAATCATTCAAAACAATAGCAATCAGCGCAAACAACATCCATCTGAAGTGTTTTTCCTCACTCACAAGATGATAAATCCTTTCTCTAAACGTCTACAGCTAAATCCGAGCCATCACTGTGCCAGCATGTACAAAAGTAAAACAATCAGTTTCCACAGTTGCGGGCATTGATTCGTGCTTTTGATACTTACCTCAGAATTCAGACGCGCTGAAAAAGTTTCACACAAATGCATTCGATATCAAATAAGTACAAAGCGTTCGTCTGAATTCCTCGAGGACCAGCCAGATGAATAAAACGAGTGAATGTATAGATTTTGTGTTTACTGGTTAAGAGCTATGTGGGGTAAGTGAGAGTTGTTGATAAGTTGACGTCGCCCTGATTTAATTAACACTGGGTTAGGATCAGTAAAGTCGATAAAAAGAGACTGATCAACTAACGCTCCTCCTTTTGGTCCCCTATTTTTCTGGCTTAAAATTCTCACAGCAACAAAAGAATATGATACTAAACAAACTGCACCAACTTTAAATCTATTAAGTACTGAATCTCCTCTCAAGAAAACAACTATGTAATTGTGAACTCACCCCAACACCCAGTTGGTCTCATAAATCTTTCAGCTCATCCTGACTGAATTGTGTATTTTAAATACAACAGACCCCTGGGTGCGGAGTTTAGGCTGTAATTATTTCTGTAATGACCCTGCCATCGTCTACACATTAAAAGATAATATATTTAAATTTATGGAAATCCTAATTAGGAGCATAGAGCTAAAATCAAGCGATCTAAGCACAAGCTCATTAATGATAATCTAATGCAAAGAAAAATAAACAAACTGAGATCTCGCAAAAAATAAATATTAAATACTCAAATTTTCCCTAGAGTTCTACATGGTTATATGATGGAGACGAGGATCGTTACAAGCACAATTAACTCTATCACTGCTAGTCATCGCTGAATTTGATTAACCGCATGTGAGACATTAGAAATCACAGAGTACATGTTATTACAAAATACAGTTCACTCTGTGCCTGCTGGCTACTAGTGAGTCTGATTAGTCTAGTGACTGGCAGTGACTGGAAAGGATTATGATAGATTATCTTTTTTATTTTTTTAAATAAAGCAAATGTAAGAATAACTTTATATATTGTTAGCAACATTTAAAGATGAACACTTTACTGGACTAAGTCAACTTAGGTTTGCTTGATTATCCATACATGCTTTTTTTTTAAATGTTAAAATGTGAGTATGAAATATTATGTATTAGGGTTTTGAGGAATGTTTATTTGTACACCTCTCCATCATAGTATTTTAAGTTTTGCCCCCACAACAAAAACTACAGATATTTGATCATTAAACTAAGCATATAAATAACATCTTAGCCATTATTGGGAAAGAAGTTCATTTCAATTTTTGTCCATATAAAGTTTTTTGACTTTTGTTACATATGACAGCTTTTACAGGGTTACAATTAAAATGAATTAACTGATTGATATAGCTAGTTTAAAAAAAAAAAGATAAAAACAATACTCAACACACTCAAACCACCACCACCTCAAACTAATAGATGTAATTTCAGTCTTTTTCAAATGTTCAGAAGTTATACTCTCATATAACATTCAGAATTTGTTGTTTTTTGATGCTTGACAAGATTCGTCACCAATTATACATCCACCCGTCACATAAAAAAAAGTTTTTTTACTAGTATTTATAGAAATGACATATTCCTGACTTCTGAAAGCTAACAATAGAAGGCCATGATCTTCATAACGTGAAGAGCAGCAGCCGTTCTGGTTTAAAATGTACAACCTCATCACAAATTAAATGTATTTTAGAAATACACTTCAAAAATCACCGTTTCAAAATGGAAAAAGGAGCGTTTTCGTCACTGTGCACTCAACCAGGCGGTTAAATGAATCACTGGTGCAGAGACGTCTGACGTCATTCTCACTAGAATGATAGATCTAATTTGTGCCACAGGATATTAAAACAGGGAGTTTGCATGCCCCCAGGAGATCTTCTACACACACACACGCACAATGTCAGGTTCACAACTCGCTTCTGGGTAGTAGAAATTTTTGAAAGTAACAGTAAATGGTAAGGTAGGTAGGTACACACACACACACACACACAACATCCACACACACACACACACACACACACACACACACAAGTTAACTGATTTGTGAAGCAGGAGCACCATGAAACCTGTATTGAGGTCTCGTGAGTATTTATATACACACAGTCTGACTGAAAACACCTTTTGTGTCTGGACTATATTAGACACATTTTTGTTGCCTAAGAACCGGACAGACATTTTCTCTGGAAGAATGCTGCTCAATTAATACCGTTCCTATCCAAACACAACAAAAGCCAGAAAATCCTATCTTTGTTAGTGATGCTTAAACTACACAACAACATATTTAACTGAGATGAAGATCGAAAGCTAAAGAAAGTTGTTTGTTGTTTTGTTATTGTGCGGATGATTACAGTGTTTGATGGTAGCTGCAAGAGCGACACTTTGAATAAATGTGTGCACTCACTGAATGGAGTTCTCGATGCGGGAGATGGTGAGGAAAGCAGCCAGATTTGCCGTGTAGGAGGAGATGACTATCAGAGCAAAGAGCCACCAAACCCCCATCATCATCCTTGTAGCCAAAGTCGTGTAGGGCACCTCACCACCTGTAGAGGAACAGAGGAAAAGAGCAAAGAAAAAAGGCTGATGATTGTGCTATCTTTGAAATTACATCAGACGTGTGATCTTTCAAAATATCTTTTAAATAAAGACCAATTTGGCAGCCAAATCTAGTTTAGTTCATCATATGATGGATCAAAAGAGTCATTCTGGTGACAGTTTTGCAAAATTTGAAGAATATTTCAAAAAGGCAAGTAAATTATGATTCAAAACTTAATTCAAGATATATTCTCTAATTATGTTTGTATATTTAATGAGATAATATATAGTTAATATGTTCAAATGTTTAACATTTTATAATACACATTTAATAATCTATATTACATCCATATCATTATTCTCTGTTGGGTGCTCTCACTGAAAATATATCAGAAATATAACAGAAGAATATATTAGATATATACATATAAACATATATCTTGGATGTTTCGATTTTTGTAAAATAGGATAAAAATACTGATTAGTTTGTTTTTTTTGCATTGTAAACAATGGCAGTGAAATAATAATAAAAAATATGTCATGTTCGTCCCAAGCTATTTGTATTGTTAAATGCATCGTTATATTTCTGTATGTAGTTTGAATAAAAAGGGCTTCATCTTTAGTAGTGCAGTACTCTGACAGCCTGGAAACAAATGGAGGTATCCGAGTGTGCAAGATCCAAACAACTGAGACTTTAACGATGGAAAAAACTCCATTAGAGTCAGACAAAAAAGGCCATCAATTGTAATGTCAAATCTACATTTCCCTAGTCACCACAGTCAGAGCAAAATCACGTCTGTTTATTCTGCATTTCAGATCCCTGCTAATTCACCAGCAAGAAAAGACAGCGGCTCCTCTAAAAGTACTGCATACCACAATAATGATGGATCTGCACAATTCAAGGCTAGCAGCAACACTGAAAACTGTTAAAACAATTTGTCCCATCTATCCTCGTGGCTTCCCGTATCATTCCAGCCTTGTGTGGTAAGTGCCAAGCATTTCAGCACTCAATAAGGTATCTGACAACTCTATTTCTGTAGGGGGTCCGCCGAGATGAGCTGTCTTATTAAAGAAAGTTTTTAGATGACTCACATACATACGTCCCGCAGGCTGTGTATTCTCTGCTCCACACAAACTTTTTGCAATTTTAATTTCAGCAAACAAGTCCACGAGAGCAAGTTGGCCCACTCATTTTTTTATAATCAACAATCTTGGGTTATCAGACTTTAAGGTTAGGGAGGTGTCCTATTTAAAGGGCACTGCTTCCTTCATCTGCTATGTAAACCTCAGAGATTTTGGACTTCAAGTTAAGCAAATGTCAGTGAATACCCAACAAGCTTCTTTCAGCTGACTCTATACCAGTAATTTGCTAAGAATAAATCACTAAAGGAATTAAACCATCCATCCATCTATCAAAGTTTTATGAAAACAATTCAACAAATACATCAGTAAACTATTATAGAAAGTTTATTATTACACATTTGAGTGATTCTGAGAATGTAAAGTTGTTGAAAAATGGATAAAGTAAATCAATCAATATTATTGGCTCTAAACATTCATGTACAAAATTATTAAACCCCTAAAAGTCACATTTTGTGCATAATCTTTTAAAACACTGCCTGTAAGTGCTTAGAAGCTTCTGTGAAAAAGTCTTTGTTTTTTTAATGTTCTCACTATTTTCTTTAAATTCCACCAAATATTTTCAGTGACATTTAAGTTTGAAGACTGAACAGGCCAGTTAAGAACATTCCATGACTGATCCCTGAACCAAACTTCAGTAAATTTGGATGTATACTTTGGGATGGATGTCCTGCAGGAAAGTCCATTTATCATCAAGCTTTAGTTTCTGCACCGAAGGCATCACAATATTTGCCAAAATGGCTTGATACTTCAAAGAATCCATTGTCTATCTGATTTTAGTTTTTACATAAAAAGTACATGCGTCCTTCAGGCAGAACTGATTTTTTAATAATGAAACGTTAGTTCCTAAATAAAATGAGGTTGAAATTTTGACTGATTATCTTCATACCCAAGCGCATCTGTGAAATGAACAATAATCATACAAACAAAACCAACATCTGTAAGAGTTCTCGGTGAGGACATTTGTTCGAAATCGAGGCAATCGACTAAAAAACTAATTTCCATATTCAACAGCGCTTCAAAAAGAAGATAATGGTAGAAACTGGATGGTAGTGCAATGAAATATACATTTTAGTGAAGATAGGAGAGATATAACAGAGGTTTGTAACCTACGGTATTTCTTATATCCTGAAGCAAATATGTTACAGGAGAAAGCATGATAAATGAAGGGAAAAAAAATCTCTAACTATAGTTTAGGAAAAAACTGTTTTTAGTTGAGTGCTCATACTGGTGCAGAAACTCTGGCCTGGAGCCTGCTAAAGCAAATTAATGTACAAAATAATCAGTCTTTATATAAATTAGACTGAACACAGCTACAGGAGGCCCTCTAAATTTGAAGTTTGGAGTTACGGCTTAGGGAAATATTACTGTAATGATACTAGGGCTGTGTATCACCAGCAAAGTCACGATACGATACGTATCACGATACAGAGGACACGATACGATGCATATCACGATACGGGACTGCACTGAATTTCACCTCAGAAGAATTTAGTAACACAGCTGTTTATTAAACACGGCATACTATAGTGCCATTTAGCAGACAGTTGACCTCTGCATTATGAAGGGCTTCCAGAACTGTACCCCAGTACAATATAGGTAATGCATATGTTTCATTTTTACCTTGGGCACTCCACACCAGGTACAATATTCTGATTTTTTTGCATCTTGTTTTTAAGCCCATAAATAATAATGTACTTGTTCTAATAAATGTATATTGTAATGTACTCATTCTAATATATATATATATTTTAAATCATATTTACATTGCTGGTAGGTTCTCATTGCACAAATCAACACACTCTCTCTACGTTTAAAAAATAAAAATAAAAATTAGAAGAGTTCTAAACAAATGCGCTGTCTTCTGTATCTAACTCACACACACGCCAGCTCAGTCACTCACACAGATCACGTTGCGGCTGCACTCAGACATTCGGGAACAAACTTTTTAGCGCTGCCCCGCAATTTTATCAACTAAATAGCTTAATCGCTCAAGAGCTACATTATCTTTCTCAACAAGGAGCTGGTAACATCGTTGTTTCTAAAGGAATTAAAGCCACAGCTTCACTGTTAATAGAGAAACGCGGCAAACGGTGGTAATTCATACATACACAAACTCTCTCTCTCTCTGTCGTAAATGAACAATTGATATATTACACTTTTCTGAGAATAGACTTGAAGTGGAGATCGCTAAACTGCAAGCTAAAACTAAAACCGTTTTTTTCAGAAGCAAGCTCGTTTATCCACAGTGGAGAGAGAGCGCGTGCTCATGGTTGCCAGGTTGATAAAGATAAGTAGCACATTTAGCAGATATTTCCGTATTGCACAAGTGGGATGCTCTGTTTGAGGGATTACGTCTCTTTATATCAGGCAACCGAGTTGTGTTCCTCTGCGGCCAGATTAAACCTTGTTATAGCCTATACATTATGCTGTATTCATTATTTTTTAGAAACCTCACACTTTTCTGCTCAATTTTAAACGTTGTTCTTGTATTCAAATTAAGTGCTGTCCACTGCTACACACGTGCCACAATATCAATACAGGGCCAGCTGTATCAATACTCGTATCATCAAATATCATAATCTAATAATATTCCTACATTTTATGTAGCGCTTTTCTAGCACTCAAGCGCTTTACAGTCATATGAGGGGGTCTCTCCTCCACCACCAGTGTGCAGCATCCACCTGGATGATGCGACGGCAGCCATAGAGCGCCAGAATGACCACCACACACTAGCTTATTGGTGGAGAGGAGACAGAGTGATGAAGCCCATCATTAGATATGGGGATTGTTAGGAGGCCATGATGATCAGAGGCCAATGGGCAAATTTGGTCAGGATGCCGAGGTCACACCTCTAGTCTTTTCTTTTAAAATCTCTGTGATGATACACTGTCGTATCGATGTATCGAACACAGCACTAAATGATAAATAAAAAAAAATAAGGATCTAAAGTTATAAAGAGCCCAATCTCACACTTGTATGGATATGTGAGCAATGCTAAGCTGCAGAAAGGGAAAAGTAAAACATTTTAAAAATACTGTGCTGTTAAGGATTAATCAGAACATTTGATGCTAAAATAATTCTATGAGCTGAAGCCAGCTGGAAAAGTCAACTACAATCAACCCCGCGAAAGATTATGTGCTGGTGTGTAAAGATACAAACCCAAAAATGTGTTTCTGTTCATGATGCAGCATAGCAGAGCTTGATTATATGACTATTTCAAATACAAATACTAGATTGACTGTGAGTAGGGTGAGTAGAAACAAAGAAAAATGGCATGTTGTTTTCTGGCCACTTTCAAAACAAGTTGAAAACTGTGATCCTGAATTACATTTGTCATTTATGCAACTGCAAATCAAAACGGTGCCTAAACAGTCAATTTCACACTGGCCCTCTTATTGAATAAATCATACACCAAAAGCAAGCAATGCGAAAATGGCATTATCACTCATGAGCAACTATGGAGCCCTGACTTCTGAACTCTCATTATAATCAACAAAGCTTGCCATGTTGCAGAATAAACCTCTATTTACACCATGTCAACATCTTGTTGATCATAGCATTCTCAGTTTCTCAGGTTAGTCACTTGCAGTGTTTATTGGGTGTTCCACCATCTACATAATAAGCATGCAGTATCATATTACAACTATAAAATAATTCCAAATTATATTTCATTTGGATTATAAAGCTTATTTTTTTTATAATGTCAGGAGACATTTCTTCAACATTCATTTTTGTGTGCCACTGCAAACAGAGGCTTAAAACATGAAATTTAAATAATTTGTGAATCAGATGCTGATTTGGACTAGTTGTAATAACTGATTATAATCAATAAATTACAAAATGTAATTAAATGAACAAATACATTAAATTATAACCTAAATTAAACCGCTCTGATTGGCCATTGCGTTCATGTACACAATGCAGATGTGGGAAAAGCTGATCTAAATGAAGTCCAGTAGTCAGTCTTTTTTTTCCAGAAATAGTTAATTTTGCCTTTGTGAACATTTTTTTTTTATTAATTTGATTAATTTTGAAGCCCTGTTTTTTTTAATATATTTTAGTATCAATAAAAAGTATACAACTGACTTTTACAAATGACTTTTTAAATTATACCTCCATTAATTATGCTTGTACCTGATTAAACTTTTCAATACATTTTGTATAAGTTTATATAATAAGTTGTATAATAGGTTTGTGAGGGAACAGCAAGGGGTTCGTAAAATGACGAAAAGCTGACTAATTAAATCATAAGGAGGATAAATAAATGCATAAATAAATTAGTGTTGGGCGATATGGTGATTTTTCAAATCGTCATATCGCCAGTCCGTGAGATCCCCGATAGACGATATTATCGTGCATGGGTGGGTGGGGGAAAGAGAGAGACTCTCTGTACTTGTCATAGGCTATTTCATAACTATTTGGTGTTTTAAACCACGCGCGTGCGCAAGAGAGAGAGGGAGCCTATGGAAGCACCACAAATCTAAATAATATACTTTCAAACATACTGATAAACTAACATGTTAAATACAAAAATATTTAAAACAGCTAGTTCATATATATTCGGATACAACAGTCATACATCGCTATTAGGACTGCGCGTCCTGTGAACCTATTGTAATGCGGAAATTTGCGACCCATGTTTGCAAATCGTTAATGTGAAAATCAAGTAGTAGAGGATTGTAAAGACCAACGTGTCTAAATGAACACGTTAATATATTTTAAAAGTATGTAAAACGGTTAAGTTCATTATATTTGGAGCACAATTTAAACAGATTAAATTAGTCTACAGCGCTCGGACTCCGCGCGCCGAATGAGCGAGCCCGACACAAGCCACAGAAACAAAAATGAGAGGCGTTCTAACATAATGTGACATAAAACTCCATTTGTGGGGCTCGGTTAAATATTGCACATTACAGTGGGTTACGGAAAGTATTCCGACCCCCGTACATTTTTCATCTTTGTTATTTGCAGCATTTTCGCCAAAATCATTTAAGTTAATTGTTTTTCATCATTAATGTACACAGCACCCCATTATGACAAGAAAAACACCTAGAATGTGACATTTTTGCAGATTTATTAAAAAAGACATGGTCTTTATCACATGGTCCTAAGTATTTAGACCTTTTGCTGTGACACTCATATATTTACTCAGGTGCTGTCTATTTCTTCTGATAATCCTTGAGATGGTTCTACTCCTTCATTTGAGACCAGCTGTGTTTGATTATACTGATTGAACTTGATCAGGAAAGCCACACACCTGTCTATAAAAGACCTTACAGCTCACAGTGCATGTAAGAGAAAATGAGAATCATGAGGTAAAAGGAACTACCTGAAGAGCTCAGAGACAGAATTGTAGCAAGGCACAGATCTGGCCAAGGTTACAAAAAAAATTCTGCTGCACTTAAGGTTCCTAAGAGCAGAGTGGCCTCCATAGTCCTTAAATGGAAGACGTTTGGGACAACCAGAACCCTTCCTAGAGCTGGCCGTCCGGCCAAAATGAGCTATCGGGGGAGAAGAGCTTTGGTGAGAGAGGTAAAGAAGAATCCAAAGATCACTGTGGCTGTGCTCCAGAGATGCAGTTGGGAGATGGGAGTAAGTTGTAGAAAGTCAACCATCACTGAAGCCCTCCACAAGTCGGGGCTTTATGGCAGAGTGGCCAGACGGAAGCCTCTCCTCAGTGCCAGACACATGAAAGCCCGCATGGAGGACTCCAAAATGGTGAGAAATAAGATTATCTGGTCTGATGAGACCAAGATAGAACTTTTTGGCCTTAATTCTAAACGGTATGTGTGGAGAAAACCAGGCACTGCTCATCACCTGTCCAATACAGTCCCAACAGTGAAGCATGGTGGTGGCAGGATCATGCTGTGGGGGTGTTTTTCAGCTGCAGGGACAGGACGACTGGTTGCAAACGAGGGAAAGATGAATGCGGCCAAGTACAGGGATATCCTGGACGAAAACCTTCTCCAAGAGTGCTCAGGACCTCAGACTGGGCCGAAGGTGTACCTTCCAACAAGACAATGACCCAAAGCACACAACTAAAATAACAAATGAGTGGCTTCACAACAACTCTGTGACTGTTCTTGAATGGCCAGCCAGAGCCCTGACTTAAACCCAGTTGAGCATCTTTGGAGAGACCTAAAAATGGCTGTCCACAACGTTTACCATCCAACCTGACAGAACTGGAGATCTGCAAGGAGGAATGGCAGAGGATCCCCAAATCCAGGTGTGAAAAACTTGTTGCATCTTTCCCAAAAAGACTCATCGCTGTATTAGATCAAAAGGGTGCTTCTACTAAATACTGAGCAAAGGGTCTGAATACTTAGGACCATGTGATATTTCAGTTTTTCTTTTTTAATAAATCTGCAAAAATGTCAACAATTCTGTGTTTTTCTGTCAATATGGAGTGCTGTGTGTACATTAATGAGGAAAAAAATTAACTTAAATGATTTTAGCAAAAGGCTGCAATTTAACAAAGAGTGAAAAATGTAAGGGGTCTGAATACTTTCCGTACCCACGTATATAGGCCGTTCAGATTACTTGTTCAAGTGCAACGAAATACCTTACATCAGCAGACGGTCTGTGTTTGTGGTTGGAGACTCCTCCACCGGCTACAGGCTCCTCATTTGAGCGCGCACGCATTATTATTAATTATTATAATTAATACATTAATAGGAGAATGAGCCTAATATTGTCTTGACTATCGACAAAGACATCTGCTATCGTCGATGTCTCTGACTATCGTCGATACACGATACTATCGTCTATCGGCACAACCCTAAAATAAATGAAGATTGAATATTTTATTTGTCTGCCTGCTGTCAGGGGTCTGGGTCTAGTGTTCTCCCTCTCGCCACCAGAGGTCGCCACTTCCTATCCTCCCGAACTCCAATGACCGTGATACTCCCACACCACATGTGCAACACTTCACACACACACCACAGCTGTTGCCCACCTGCAGGGCTATTTATACGCCTCCCCTGCCCTCTGGGCGGATTATTAAGGTGTTACATGGACTGATGCAAGCCAGAAGTAGCCGTATTGTGTCAGATTCCGTTTCTGTTCTGAGCCTGTGTGTCAGAGTCTTAGCTCTGTTTGTGTTTTCGGTTTTGATTTTTACTTTGTTTCCCCCTGCAGTCAAATAAACCTGCATTTGGACCCAAACCTTTTACACGGTGTGTCTTTCCTGACCGCGCCGTGACAGAATCATCCGCCCCAGGCATGGGTCCAGCAGGAAGGTTCCTCGATGTCTGGCAGGGAGACCGGTGCATTGAGGATTACGCCAGGGACTTCATTGGAGTGGCTCACCGGTAAGCTACAGAGAAGAGTTGCCTCATGGTCTTTTTCTGGGGAGGCCTAGCAGAGCCCTTCAAATCCTTTATGCCATTCTGGCACCCCGAGGAGGCGCTGGAGGACTACGTCAACCTGGCTCTGCAGTTGAGCGGCTCAGCCGTCATGATGGAGTTGGCTGCAGAGCCTGCTCACAGTTCTCCCGAGGCTGCATTCCCAGGGTCGTCAGAGGCCTCGTCGTGACACTTTTCCTGCACCAGTTACACACGTCCGTTGCCTGGAGCATCGCGGAAACTGGGTATGCAGCGTGCAGGAACTCTGCGATGTCGGTTTGCGAGGCGGAGGCGGTGCCGGCTCACGATCCTCCTGAGGCGGCGGTGTCCGCTCACAGTTCCCCCAAGGCAGCGGTGTCCGCTCACAGTTCCCCCGAGGCAGCGGTGTCCGCTCACAGTTCCCCTGGGGCGGCGGTGCCCGCTCACGATCCTCCCAAGGCAGCGGTGTCCGCTCACAAAGCTCCCGAAGCGGCGGTGTCCGCTCGCAGTTTCCCCGAGGCAGCGGTGTCCGCTCACAAAGCTCCGGAAGCGGCGGTGTCCGCTCACAAAGCTCCGGAAGCGGCGGTGTCAGCTCTCAGTTCCCCCGAGGTGGCGGTGCCCGCTCGCAAGTTCCCCAAGGCAGCGGTGTCCGCTCACAGTTCCCCTGGGGCGGCGGTGCCCGCTCTCAGTTCCCCCGAGGCGGCGGTGTCTGCTCTCAGTTCCCCCGAGGCGGCGGTGCCCGCTCGCAGTTTCCCCAAGGCAGCGGTGTCCGCTCACAAAGCTCCGGAAGCGGCGGTGCCCGCTCACAAGGCTCCAGAAGTGGCGGTGTCCGCTCACAGTTCCCCCAAGGCGGCGGTGTCCGCTCGCAGTTTCCCCAAGGCAGCGGTGTCCACTCACAAAGCTCCGGAAGTGGGGGTGCCTGCTCACAGTTTCCTCGGGGCGGCGGTGCCCGCTCACGATCCTCCCAAGGCAGCGGTGTCCGCTCACAAAGCTCCAGAAGCGGCGGTGTCCGCTCACAGTTCCCCCAAGGCGGCGGTGTCCGCTCACAGTTCCCCCAAGGCAGCGAGTTTGTTGTCCACTCACAACAGCTTGGCAAGTGGGTGGTGCCCGCTCATGGTGTTCTCAAAGCTGCGGTGCCCGCTCACAAGCTCCGGAAGCGGCGGTGGCCACTCTCAGTTCCCCCAAAGCGGCGGTGCCCGCTCACGATGTCCCCGAGGCGGCGGTGTCCGCTCACAGGTCCCCCGCGGCATGGTGGCGGTGAACGCTCGCAGTTCCCCCGAGGCGGCGGTGCTCGCTCACGAGGCTCCAGAAGCGGCGGTGTCAGTTCACAGTTACCCTGAGGCGGCGGTGCCCGCTCGCAGTTTCCCCGGGGCAGCGGGGTTCGCTCACAAAGCTCCGGAAGCGGCGGCGTGTCCGCTCTCAGTTCCCCCGAGGCAGCGTGCCCGCTCACAATGCTCCCGAAGTGGCAGTGCCCACTCACAATGCTCCCGAAGCGGCGGTGCCTGCTCTTGACGGGTCCCTGGTTGGGCGCTCGGGAACGTCTGGAAGCCGTTCCTTAGAGGAGGGGTTCTGTCAGGGGTCTGGGTCTGGTGTTCTCCCTTTCACCACCAGAGGTCGCCACTTCCCATCCTCCCGGACTCCGTTACGTGACTTCACACACCTGTGCACACACTCACACACAGCTGTGGCCCATCCTGAGGGCTATTTATACGCCTTCCTCACGCCTCTCTGGGCGGATTATTAAGTGTGTTACATGGACTAATGCAAGCCAGAAGTGGCCGTATTGTGTCAGATTCTGTTTCTGTTCTGAGCCTGTGTGTCAGAGTCTTAGCTCTGTTTATTTTCTGTTTTGACTTAGTTTTTCCCCTGCAGTCAAATAAACCTGCATTTGGACCCAGACCCCTGTTTACACGGTGTGTTGTCTGTACCGCGCCGTGACACCTGCATGTCTTATGAACACTAACCTACATTGGGACCGTGAAAATCCACGTGTGATGGTGAATTATTGAAATATTTACTTAAAACCTCAGGAGATATATTTTTAACTAAATATTTTAGGTCAAAGGGGTTCGGCTGACTAAAACAAGTTTAGGAATCCCTGCCATAGACCATGTGGATGAAAAATGTTCAGTCCTGCACTGGTAATGATCTGCGGTGAAATGTGACTGGCAATAGGCAGAACATTAATAGGAGGTTGGGCTGCCAGAGAACAGGCTACTGTTATCAGATATGATTGGCAATGAGTATAGAATCGTGGCATGTCGGTGCTTTAGTGCAGGCTGATTGCACGCCATTCTCTGTGGCTGCAGGATGTTGATCTTTAGAAAATGAGCAGGATGGTAATGTAGCTTTTATCTGCACACCCAGCGACTGGGGTTCAAAGCTGCCCTGCCACGCACATCAAATCAGCAAGCCCCATTTCCAGCAGGTTTCTCACTGCTTGCTTTTGATTCAGCAGCAGGCCAGGGGCTACACACTCCTCTCAACCCCTCGCTGTGAGCTAGCACCTACTGAGAGACCGAAACAGAGACAATGCGTGGATGACGGAGACAAAAAGCTTGTACAGAAGGAATGTGTCTCTTGGAAGATTCTGAGATGTTTGTGCATGAAAGAAAAAAAAAACTTTTACTGTTTTTTATTTAAGTAATAACTACATAGAATGTGCTATTCAACTGAAATTGCATGAACGTGTCATATGTTCAAGGTATTGTAGATGTTTAAAGTGACAAATAACTTTGGTGTGTGCTTGGACTCTGATTCCCAGTGGCAGGATCTGAACAACCAGGACACTCCGAATTAAGTGTTTTCCCAAGTGGCACAAGTTGCCATGAAACAGTCAAGAGCCCTTCATGGCTGTTAGAAGCTCTGTAAATATAGCTGAGGATGAGTGAATACACATCTTGTCAACACACTCTACTAGAGAGGTTGAAGAAGGCCATGAATGTCACAGGGTTTCTTTCCAAACATCTTGACTGATGGGATACGAAGCACTTGCCTGCTGACTTGTACTTCTTAACACTGAACAAATCCTAGTATTAAGACATTATGATCACAATAAGAATACGAACATCAATCATTAGATGAATTAATATATAATCACAACATCATTAATATTATTACATGCTAAGAAAATGCTCCCGGAAGTGCTGATATTGTTAAATTAAAACCAAAATTATTCAAAAATTGCTTTCAGTAATTGAAAGTAAACTGAAATAAAGTATAACTATTAAATGAAAAAAGTTTAAATGAAAATGTTAAATATTGCTTAGGAAAGTACTAAAATAACAAAATAAAATAAAAATAAATTACCTATATATAGAAATGTAAAAAATAAAAATGAGCAATTCAAATTATTAAAACTGAAACTAAAATTTAAATGCAAAATGTAAAAATAAAAGCTAATGTTAATAAATACTTGATTTTTTTTTGTTTTTGCAGTTCTGTTTAATTTTGCTTGTAGCACAGAAACTACACACCTGATCTTTAATTGAGAAGAGAAAAAAAAAACGTTTTACCAAATTAGCAGATTTGAGGAAAAACATCAAACAGCCTCAGATTTATGATGTTGTTGTTGTAGATGTAAATCTGTGTAGTCTTTTCATGGTTTATACACAACAAAAATTAAAAAGACAAAACGTCTTTGGTCTGAAATATTCTTGAAAAAAAGGGCATATAAAATAAGGTTGTTAAAAATTTGTTTTGAAAACTGGCTTCTTCAGAGCCACCTGAAAATTTACCTCTCCCTTTCATCGTTTCTCAGCAGTTAAAGCAACTTCAAATAAGCCCTTTGAAACCACTGGTGCTGAACATTCAAAGGTTTATACATTGCTACCTTGTAAAGCCTTAAATCTCTGCAGCACCTTGAGAGCTGGAGATTGTAGCTTCTGATGAGTGCTGTTAGTTTTATTTATTTATTTTCTTTCTTTCCAAAAGCACTCTGGCGATAAATAACTTAAGGAAAAACATGTTACTCGTTTCGCTGAAGCGCGCCTCCTTGCAGCATGTCACCTTTATTTCCCTTTCACCACACCAGAACCTGACCGGTTTGGGTTGGGTGTAATCATTAATATATATATATAGATATATATATATATATATATATATATGTGTGTGTGTACAGTATATGACTGCTATTTATTTAAGCCATCAACTATCCCATTATGAGGCTCGCTGGCAAATATTGCCATCAATTTGCACAGAGTTTAAGTCTCTGAAGTGCAACCCTGAGTGCCGAGTTGCTATCGCAGCACGCAGCCACTCTGAAACTTTCACACTGTAAATCATCAAAATAAAAGTAAATAAACCACGAGGTGCACCTCCGAACACATCTCTTTAGTCACAGCTTACGAGATAAAAAAGCTAGCATGCTGGGTTCAGACATATGGTACGAGAAACATATACACACGGGTAGAAGATAAAAGGGCAAAGAAGGAGAGCTTAGGCGGACAGTACGCCCCCCAATGGAACAATATTTTCATACAGAACTTGCCAACATGTACCATCTCAACGCCATCTTGCCTACAGCGGTACTTGCTAGTCAAACATGATTTCATACATTTTTTAATTGTTTCCAGCAAGATTTATTTATTTATTTTCAACCCAATGACTTTTTTTCAATACAAAAAAACAACAACAACAAAACAAAACAAAAAACAAATCATGATGAAAGAATGTTTTTTTTAAAAGTAAAAATATATCAATTATATTTTAATATCTGTTAAAAATGTTAAGAATTTAAATACACATACAAAATTTTTTTATTAATACACAGTGCCTTGCGAAAGTATTCATAACCCCTCATTTTTTCACAAAAGTTTGGTTATTTTCAGCCTTATGTAAAACTGCTTTAAAATTACTTTTTTTCCACATCAATCTACTCCCAGGGCACCATAATGACAAAGTAAATATTAGGTTTTTAACATCTTTGCAATTTATTAAAGATAAAAACTTAAATGATTCCATTGCATAAGTATTCATCTGGGACAGCTGAAATTTAGCTCAGGAGCATTCATTTTGCTTGTAAATGTTACCACACTTTGAGTGAAGTTAACCTGTGGCAAATTCAATTGAATGGGTATGATTTGGAAAGGCACACATGTCTTAATTAAAGGTCTAACAGCTGAAAATGCATATTAGAGCAAAAACCAAGCCCTGAGGTCAAAATAACTACCTGTAGAGCTCAGAAACAGGTTTGCATCAAACCACACATCTGGGGAACAGTTCAGAAAAAAAATTCTGCTGCATTGAAGGTTCACAGAAGAATGTAGCCTCCATTGTCCATAATGGAAGACGTTTGGAACAATTATGACTCTTCCTAGAGCTGGCCTCCTGGCCAAACTGAGCAATTGATGGAGAAGGGCTTTGGTTAGAGTGGTGACCAAGAAGCTGATGGTCACTCTAGTTGAGCTCCATGATCATATGTGGAGATAGGAGAAACATCACTGCAACACTCCACCGATCTGACCGGTGTGGCCAGACTCAATCCTCTCCTCAGTGAAGACACATGAAAACACACTTGGAATTTGCAAAAAAAAAAAGAAGCAACTAAAGGACCCTCAGACTGTGGGAAAAAAGATTCTCTGGTCTGATGAACCTCAATTCCAAGCATCATGTTTGAAGGAAACCAGGCACTGCTCATCACCTGCAGAGTAGCATCCCAAAAGTAAAGTGTGCTGGTAGCAGCCTCATGCTGTGGGGCTGTTTTTCAGCGGCAGGGACTGAGGGACACATCAGAGTAGAAGAAAAGCTCAATGCACCAAAATATAGAGATAGCCTTAATGAAAACCCAGTCCAGAGCATTCAGAACTTCAGACTGGGCAGAAGGTTCACCTTCAAACAGGACAATGAACCTAAGCACACACCAAGAGTGGCTTATAGACAACTATGTGAATGTCCTTGAGTGGAACAGACACAGCCTGAGCTTGAACCCAATCAAACATCTCTGGAGAAACCTGAAAATGTGTGTGTGTCCCCATCCAACCTGACAGAGCTTGAGAGGTGAACAGGTGAGGTGAAGAATGGCAGATAATTGCCAAATGCTGATGTGCAAAGCTGTGTCGATCATCCCCAAAAATCCTTGAGGCTGTAAAGGGTTGTTCAGCTAAGTACTGACTACTTATGCAATGTACTTTATTTCAATTTTAATTTGGAAACTTACCTGATTGGATGTCATAATTTTTATCGTTCATCAGCTGGAAACAAAATCGTTTTGAAAGTGATCACAACAATATCGTTCCTCTGTATCATTATCGTTATAGTTGTGGTGTGAACTACGCTATTCTTTAATATTGAGAACGATTTTTACAACTACATCTTTATCGCTATCTTTATAGTTCTTGGTGTGAACGGGCCTTTACTCTATAGCAGGGGTGCCCAACCCTGCTCCTGGCGATCGACTGTCCTGCAAAGTTTAGCTCCAACTCTAATCAAAGACATCTGCCTTTAATTTTTAAGTGACGCTGAAGACCCTAATTAGTTGCTTCAGGTATGTTTGATTAGGGTTGAAGCAAAACTATGCAGGACAGCTCGATCGCCAGGGAGCAGGGTTGGGCACCCCTGCTCTATAGCATATTTCCATATGAATACAAACAGAGTAGAAACATGAATGCAAAAATGTTTTCCCAATCAAAATACATGCATATTACTACAGCTCACCATTTTAAATGCTTTATCTGATGCTTCAAATTTCATTTTGATATAAATAAATGGCTTTGTGCCAAGTGAAGCGTGGAGAACCCTGAATGGGATCGCGCAAGGAGTGTGGCATCATGCAATGCAGTAGTCAGGGAATGACAGCTTGAGACGAGGCTATCTAGAAAAGAATATGATGGTGAGTACCTGGAACAAAATGTGATAAGGAAGAGAGTACACAAGAAAGCATTAAGCACAACGAGACTTCACACATAGGACTACGCATTATCGCACAACAACACTGCAAATTCAATGAAAAAATAAGATGGCCAAACATTTGGATATGATACTATGTCAATAAATCATAATGGCATGTCACAATTTTTTTTTTTTTACACAGACTACACTGGAAGTGGAGGAACACAATGGATCAAATGAATAATCGATGGGGCGAGGCCGCATATAAATTGCCAGCCCGTATTTGGCATGATTTTTCAATCAATATCGCATTTAGGCCACCCCGGGATATAGCTTTTCGCTTTTTGTGATACGAGGTGTGTCGAGGCGGACTTTCATTTTGACGGCGATGAAAGTAATGGCAGCGAAAGCTGGACAGAGAGACACATAAACGGTCCTGCAAAAATTGTCCTCCCTATCTTGGATGAGCGGGTGGCAGTTCAGTATCTGATCGTAATCAGATAGAAGGATCTGATCGGACAGTAAATTAGGAGAATAGAACTGATTGTAAAAGCAAGAGGATCTAGTACAAAGTGGAGTATTAGCAAAAAAGAGTATTATAACGATTGCGGTGTGATAAACTTATGTAATTAGTAATCGAAGGACAGTCAAACATGAGTGAAGAATTTCTTCATTTGCCGTACAGCATTCAAGCATACAATACGCACCGAAGGAGCGAATGGTATAGTAGAACGTAATAATTTAACAACAATGAAAATCGTCCCTGAATAAAGGGAGTAGAGTGAACGATTGTAACTTATCACAAAACTTGGACAAACTTAGTCGAGGATCCAAAGTTGTGAGGACTACTTGGTGAGCGAACCGTGCAAGTGTATTCCTGCATGATCGCGTGTTGCACGGTGCCGTGCACAATTGAAATGAGTTCAGCTTCATTGAGATGCGCGATCGACAAACTTTAAATTAAGTTAGTGATTTCAAATTATGCTGCGCTTTATGAATTTGCCCACTGTCATATTCATGTCATTTTCAATGTGTGCTGTAGGTAAAATGAGTGTTACCTTGGCTTAATTTGAAAAGAAAGAAAGAAAAGATTCCCAATGCACACAAACTTCCTAGAATACTGAGTGCCGTGTTGGTTACAGTCTTTCTTTACTTCCTTTTTTATTATATTTTTATCAAATATTTATTTATTTGTGAAAAATGCTTTGTCTTCTAAAGTATAAGTATGTTTATTTTACAAATACATTTTTTATATATTTTCAAATTATTTCAAATTTCTTAAATATAAATTAAAATAAATAAAATTATATCGGCCATCGGCTTTCCAAGATATCGGCATTGGCTGTCAAAACCACTAGTCATGACTCTCTGTATGACTCCTTTTTGGGCTAAAAAAAGTAAACTTTGGGCTCAAAACAAAAAAACTAAACCAAACCAAAACTTTTTTAAATGTCATCTACTTCAGAGATTGGATACAGAGGTCTTTACTTCACCATAAAATTTTTTGGCTTGCTTTCGAAAGGCTACGACCTTTCACTTTGCTTCAAGTTAAATGCTGACCTAAGGTCATATTTACTCGCACACAGATGTACACACACATGTAATCATGAAATATGTATGTACACCCACAAGCCCAGTAAATCCGCATGATTTGCTAGGAGACATTGTAATTATGATGGTACTGTATGGAATGCAAAAACGCAGCATGTGACGAGTTCAATTTTGAACAAATTTGTGCACATTAGCTTTGTCTTTTCAGAGCTAAAACATTGTTTCACCAGCCGAGCATGATGAAAACTAGTTGAATATTATGTTAGAGTGCATAAAGTTTACATTTATACTCCCCAATAACTTATGTTTTATCCAGGATATTACAAGATACTGAAATGAGCCAGACAGATATAAATGTTCTTCTTACACACACACTCTCTCTCTCTCTCTCTCTCTCTCTCTCTCTCTCTCTCTCACACACACAATAAAAAAATCACCTCCTTTCTTCTAAAGATATGTAGTAAAATGGAAAATGAATCTCCAGTGAGACACCACCTCAGCTTGGAACTATGCTAATGAAACGTCCCACAGAGATGCCTGTCTATAAATTGATGACTTGAATCCACTGCACATTTTCTTGAGTAATCCATATGTGATCCCACATGAGTGCTCATAATGTGATTTAATTCCATTCGATATTGTAGGAGTGTATCATGACGCACTTCACACAGTAGAGGGCAACTTGTGGATTGTTTGCCTTCTGTTGCCCCTTTGATAGATAAAATGCACAGCAAGTGTCCAAACATACCCTTTATAAGTGGTTTGGCTATTTGAAAGTGTTTGCATAATTACTGAGTCATCAGTGTGTGGCTATATGTGCCGTTACAGACTTTGTAATGAGCTTAGACTATAATTAAATACGTTCAAGACTGTATTTTAATATGATGACAAGTCCAAATCTGACCTTATTCAAGTAAGAATCCCTTCATGGTTAGGTTACAGCATTCACATCTAGACATGGCTGTTTACTAAACACATGGCTGACCTGCTAACCCACGCAAGCTGTCAGGAGTGATATAGTCATCCAGCTCAGTTACAACACTAGACTAGCACCTCTAAGGACATGAATTTCATATTTAAACATGTTAAACAGCAGTTTCTAATTCTGTAGCAAAGTCATTTATGTCAAGGAACATCTTCATTACAATTAATGGGCCTCAGAATATGTTGAACATGCCCATACTATTCAGTCACTAATGTAGTTATGAGTACAGATATGAGTTGAACAGGGCTTTAAAGGGACCAGTTAGGGCTGCAACTATTGATTATTTTGATAATCGATTAGTTGGTCAAATATTTTTTCGATTAATCGGATTAAAAACAAACAATTTTCCTTTTTTATTTTATTGACAAAAACACAATATTCCACATTCTGCCCAATGTCCTTAAAACAAACGTTCCAACTGAATGCTATGAAAACATACAGTTCTTAACAATTTATTAGACCACCTGCCATAATAAAGAGAAAACACAATATAGGAATTTTAGGAATCTGTCAAAAAATTGTTTAAATCAAAAATGTTATTGTCGTTTAATTTATACTGCATACTTGTATTATTCACATAACAAAAATGGCCTCCTATGCCCTTCATAGCTTGCATTCTTGCTGGCATTGTTTAAGTACTTTTTGACTGTAATTGGGTATCTGAAAAAAAAACACTATAAAGCTCTCTGCCTTTCTTTCATAGATAACAGCAATAATTATATTATAGCATTAGTTATACTACTACTGTTACTAAAGAGCTTACACATATTGGAGGACTAACCCATACATAAAGCTAAAAAATGATTTTGGTAATCACCAGGACTTTTAGTTTAGAGCAGCAGTGTCACAAACTATAATTTGTTAAAAACCTTACATACATTTTTTTAATAAATTTGTTAAGCATTGTATATAGTTTAAATCTCTGCATTAAAAATTAAATAATAAAGATGATAAAGACGAATAAAATCACAAACTCAGTGGTAACCAATAGGTAAGAGTAATGTTCTGCAGGAACACACGTTCACTTTGACCACAGTCACGTCAGAGCCCGATTCGGACGGTAATTGTTTCTCATATGGACGTCTGTAAAAATAAATGTACTTATCACCTCAGTGATAAAACTCATGGATTCCGAATAGGGCTTAGTGTCCTTTCTTTATCCTGTTAAAGGCGGTTTTGAAGCTTCTGATATTTATATTCAAACAATTACACGCTGTTATTCCCTCACAGTTCCTACTCTCATAAAATATGCGCAATGCATGTTGACCTTTAAACCTTTATTTAACTTTCAACAACAGCTATTTCAGCACAATTAATGTTTTTGCGCTGATTATTAATTGTTTCTGTTTTCCGTCTGTCTAATGCGCTGGCGCTCATTCAGTAAAGATTCAAATTTAACACAGACTGTCAGGACGGACCTTTATGAAAAAATGGAAATGCTCGCGTGAATTTGTGACATCTATACATAAGGATATGTCCGTTAGCTGAAAGTTTTTTTTGTGCTGAGGACGCACACGCATCTGTTAAAGTGCCTGACAGGGCAAGCCATTACGCTAATGCATTAGCTTAAAGTTTTAAATAAAGAATTCTCATGTTTTGAGTAGCTTGGATCACGAAACTCTCCTGCAGCATCTCATTCGGTTTCCTCCACTATTTTAGATGCATTTTGTCCATAGAAATAAGTAATTCAGTGCTTTAATTTAACGCCACCTTTCGTAAGTTGACAAGCCTTAAACTCCGTTGTGGGCACACCCGATTAATCGATAATGAGAATCCTTGTCGATGATTTTCATAATCGATTTTATCGATTAGTTGTTGCAGCCCTAGGACCAGTGTTATTTTTCGGTAATTGAAATGAAGCTGAAATAAATTAAAATATAAATGTTAGATGAAAAACTTAAGACTTGTCCAGGCAAAATTTCAACTTTTTTAATAACGAAAAGAAAGAAGAATTAATGAATGATAAAAAAAATTAAAAAATAACAGGTATTAGAAATATATATAATTAACAAAAAAAGATAGACAAAACCAAAAAACATATCAGATTACTAGACAATACATAATACAAGCAATGCGAATTACTCCTTAATTAATTTAAAAATGTAATACAAAACTGCAATATAAAAATAGCTAATTAAAAATATGAAAAATATACTTTTTAAATATTATATATATTAGATTGAGATGTTTGCATTCCAGTAGAGATTAACGGTTTTTTTCTCATTAAGTTTTTTTTTCTCTCTCATTAAATTCATATTGTCATGCAATTGCAATTTCAGAGTTTCTGTCTTTGCTTGGAATTATGTGATTGTGAGAATAAAGGGATGCTGCGATATAAAGGCATAGGCACTTAACAGAAGTAGATATTGAAATGCATGGAAAAACAAGTGAGCTTTCACAGAAAGAAACTCTTTCAATGCATGTAGTGGGTACTCAGGAAAGAGATGCAATACATTATGCATGCCTACAGCACACCAGATAATCTAGTGTGATACAATGCACATCTCTGATGTGAGGATGTGAGTCGTGTCATCTGGAGCTTTGTCTTAAAAAAGCACAGTTGAGAGCACTGACTGTGGATTACATCATGGACAAATGCTCTCACTCTTGCATTTCATCAAAAGTCATCTAAAAAAAAAAAAGGACTTCAGTTTACTCGGAAGCTGCATACAAATATCTGAAATTTGGAGAAAACCCCACTAATTTACTTTCAGCGAAATGAAAAAAAAACCTTTTAAGGAAAGAATGACTGATTCAGCAGATACTCTACTTCCACTGGTTTGTTTCTCATTTTCAGAATCAATAAACGTGACATAATTTGAGAGTCCGTACCGACAAGAAAAATGACTTCATTTTCCCACTTGAGGAGAAACATTGGTTATTATGCTTAATGCAGATGGGAAAGGTGTTAATATATGCTGAAAAGGCCACAAATCCCATCAGCCAAGCCGTGTGTTTATTTTCTTGATCATTTCTGTTTTTAAGTGCATTTTCTCTATACTAGTCCACAGGGACCCATATAAAAGCCGAGCATTAATTCTCTCCTATCTAGTGATTTATAGACACTCTAAATAAACATAGAGACGGCCTGGATTTTGGGCATGCCCGTGCTCCTCTCACCATCCTTTGCTGTCACTGCACAATTCTATGCTTGAGTGTACCTTTGGCAAATGATGCGGTACTTTTCTCCAGCTCGAAACGCCATAAAAAACGACCACCTGTCAATGTCACATAAAAAAACTTGGTGCAAAAGTAGGACATAAATATAAACTAGGAAAAACTCTGCAAAGTTCGTTAAAACTGCTGCCTTATTTTTCGATGTTAAAATACTTCCTATCTGAGTCTAATGTGCAGAGACATTAAGTAAGTCATTAGTAGGCTGATTTCCCTGAAAATTGTAAAACACTGTGGCTCTGTGGTGCTTTCAACATTGCTCAGTTTCATTACAGTCAGCTCTGGCAGAGACGTGTGACTGGGAAAACAAGCAGTCCACCAGAAAAATCACATGTCAATAAAAGCTGATAGCTTCATGCAATGCTGTAAAGCTGAATCTCACAGTTCTTCAGGCACCATGAAAGATCTTTAGCATATATAACAAGCCGACCAAGACATCTTTAAAGTTTCAGTGTGATAAATATTTTCTCTATAATATTTACTCCTGTTCTAGTTTAATGTGCTGAGGTAACTATAAGTAAGGTGCGACTAAATGTTTGTCCAAAGTATGGAAGACAATTGTTTTGGAGAGTCATTATTCTTGCAATTGCATTTAGTGCTTCTAGTAGTAAAGAAATTGAAAACAGTTCACCTTAAATAATTCTGTCATCTTTTACTCACTTGTCTTCTGTGGAACATAAAATATGATGTGTGTATATATATATATATATATATATAACATGGGCCCCCTAACGTCAACGAGAAAAGGCTTAGTTGACCTACTGCCCCTTGCCGAGTACCACATATGGTAGTATAACCCATTTTAGCCCCACTTTATATTAGGTGGCTTTAACTACTATGTACTTACATTTAAATTAATAATTTGGTACAATACACTTATTGTGTACATACATGTTTTTGTAAGGGACAGTGTAGCAAAGTTTGGGAACCCCTGCAGAAATCTGAAAAATTTTAATTATTTTACTAAAATAAGAGAGATCATACAAAATGCATGTTATTTCTTATTTAGTACTGTGAGTAACATATTTTACATAAAATATGTTTACATATAGTCCACAAGACAAAAAAAAAATAGCAGAAATTATTCAAATAACCCCCTTCAAAAGTTTGGGAACCCTTGGTTCTTAATACTGTGTGTGGTTACCTGGATGATCTATGACTGTTTTTTTGTTTTGTGATGGTTGTTCTTGAGTCCCTTGTTTGTCCTGAACAGTAAAACTGCCTGCTGTTCTTCAGAAAAAACCCAGCTCCTGCAGATTCTTCAGTTTTCAAGCATCTTTTGCATATTTGAACCCTTTCCAGCAGTGAAAGCAGTGAAAACTTTTTGAATTTGAAGATCAAGAAAAATTGTACTTAATTTGTCTTCTGGGAAACATGCAAGTATCTTCTAAGGCAGTACTAAATGGAAAAAAAGGATATTTCATTCAAACTTCATCCTGTTCAAAATGTTTCACCCCTGGCTCTTAATGCATTGTGTTTCCCTCTGTAGCATCAGTGAATGCTTGAACCTTTTTTAATAGTTGTGTTTGAGCCCTCGAGTGTGTGAAAAGATGGATCTCAAAATCAGACAGGCCTGCCTGGAAGGCTTCAAAGAGGCAAAAGAATCAGGAACACGGAAGCATCTGCAGGACATGGAGGATTTTCTGAAGAACAGTGGCTCGTTTACTGTTCAAACAACAAGGGGACCATGAACAACCATCCCAAAACAAAACAAAAAAAAACAGTGGTAGATCATCCAGGTAACCACACACAGTATTAAGAACCAAGGGTTCCCAAACTTTTGAAGGGGGTTATTTGAATAATTTCAGCTATTTTTTTTTCCTTGTGGACTAAATAAAAAATAACATGCATATTTATGATCTCTCTTATTTTTTTAAAATTATTCACATTTTCACAGATTCTGCAAGGGGTTCCCAAACTTTCGCATGCCACTGTAAACCTACCCATACTATCAAACCTGTCCCTAACCTTACCCTATCCCACCTCAATAGCGGTTTTTTTTACATAAGGATTACTCAAGAAAGTGTTTTGCAATACAATATGAACACAATAAGTACACTGTACTTATTTTTTGACGAAAGTACATAGTAGTTAAGGCCACCTAAGGTCTTTGACGCATTTCAGCCAAAAAAACTGGACAAGTGTAAATGCACATGGTTGTGGAAACCACATACAGTATGTAAGATTCCTCCTCTATGTTAAGAGTAATGGGTGAGGTGGTAGTATAGCGAGTGACATGTTATAGCCAGATATGACAGCGCTATGTAACACGCGGATGATTAACAACCATAACAACCTCCAAAGTTATCTTGCACTGACTGACCTCATAAAAGATAAGAGATCTGTACTGGATGCATTGTAGGCAATTATTTGAGACCTTAAAGTATCTGTTGAAGAGAATGGTGGAAGCTGTCGTATCAAAAGATTCCAGCAACATTCTTTTTTGGGCTTTCCTCTAAGAAGGCACTGCAAATCAGCGTCCTTAAGTTCGAGGCGTCTGCGCTGTCAGTCGGTGTGCGGTTAATATTTAATCCCCTCGTTGTCACTGTCAATTTTTCTCATTTTATTTAATCAGAAACTGGAGGGCAGGGGATGCAGGGCCTCATGAATTAATTTCAAAAGGGTTTTCATTTAGAGTGTCTGATTATTTCATCATGATGAGTCATTTGTGTCATTCATGCTCTGGCTGGGCAGAATGAATTATGAACTCAAAAGGCCAAGGTTACAGCAAACACGCCCAGCTCTTCATGCAAGCACCAAGCCTGGGAAAAGCTGTGTGAACCGAAGTGTGAATGAAACAAAGGCTCCTGTCCTCCCTCGGTGGAGGTGGGCTTACGATCCTTTCAGAAGGAGGCGCAGAGTTCATCTGACTCAACACTCCCACATTTGAGTGAATGCTAGTATAATTGCAGAGATGATTGACAGATAAATTATCTATCTAGAAAGGCCAGCTGTCACTGACCATTTTTCAATCTTCCTGGATGGTGTTTGGATCTAATTCACTTAGTCACACAGTGCTGATGTGACAGAATTCATCAAGAGCCAGTTTTGCCAATGGCGTACACTTTCAACTAAAATAAAATACAGTGAATAATTCATGGTTTGTGACAGTAACACTTACACAGAGTACACTTAAGTTACACATCCGAGGTCTTACTCTGAACTTTAAAAGGCTCAGGCAGATTAAACATTTGGTATATGTATCAAGACTATCAACAGATGACCAGGTGAACTCTTTGGGGAATTGGTCATTTTTAAAACAAAATAAATACTTTTATCAAGAGTAACAGTAAGGACATTCAAAATGTTACCAAAAAAAATAATAAATGAATAAATAAATGCTGATCTTTTGAACTGTCTATTTACCAAAAAAATCCTGAAAATTGTATCAAAGTTTCTACAAAAATATGAAGCAGCACAACTGTTTTCAGCATTAATAAAAAGTTGTTTCTTGAGCCGCAAATCAGCATATTAGAATGATTTCTGAAGGATCATGTGACACTGAAGACTAGAGTAATGATGCCGAAAATTCAGCTTTGCCTTGCAATGCACATGAATCAATTAATATGTTAAAATAATATTCAAAATGTTATATTTAATATAATAATATTTTCACAACATAGTTTAATTTTTAATAAAGTAAATGCAGCCTTGGTGGTGTAATAGTCTTCTTAAAAAAAAAAAAAAAAAAAAAATCGCACCACCCTAAACTTAATGGTAGTATGGGTAATATAACTTAGCATCATTTGTAAACAATATTCTATATAGAATTTTTATGATCTTTTTTAAAATTAAGTTTAAAAATGTAAAAGTTTGTGCCCAAACTTTTGATTGGTACTGTACATGAACATCGTAAATATATAATTTACACACTTTGAAGACACTCAGAGTCAGAAAGCTGAGCACCTGTGTGCATCAGTGAAAAATGTATCTTCTCTTCTTTATCTGAAGATGAAGAGTTGTATGCCACTGAGTATTCTCTCATGCACATATCTTGATCACACAGATCATGACTCATTCAGACAACATACAGTATAACCTCAAAAGTACTTTGCTAATGCTACAGCACTCACTAACTACGCTGCACTTTGCAACATACTGCTCACACTAGCATGGCCACGTTCTGCTTGTTTCTCAAAGACATGCAGTAAAGTTAGTTTCGATTTCAGGTGGGTGTCAGGAAGGTTGAGTAAATTGACTAGGTGTCATCCATCTAGCATAATACAATGTAAAGTGAAACTAAACTATATCATTGCTGCATATCTATGTGGCTCTCTACATAGCATGGCTTGTTACTAAAGGCAAGAGTATAGAGCAGACATGGCACAAGTGTAATGGATATTTGCAGTAAAAATAAATCCATGTCACACAGCTATAAGCAGATCTCAGCATAATTTAAGAAAAATCAATTATATTAAAAACAGAGGTTACCCTAAAGAGAGCCTGAGTTTCACATTAAGGAGAACTGCATAATTGTACATACAGTATGGCAAATTTAATTAAGATCGTGTAGGCCTCTTAGTATTCATGTTAAGAGCTTGGAGGCAGGCTGGATAGAATGCAGAACACATGAAAAGGCTGGTTTTACAATGGTACATCGTTTTTAAAAACGTTAAAACATTTGTTTGACAAGATTAAAAAAAAATGACTCTCTTAGGGGACTTCTGAAGAATGTTAGGGGAATGTTCTTCAAACCTAAATGGAACATCCTATTTGTGTTTAGTTGGATAATATTTTTAAATCATTTATTTGCTAATTATATACTCTTTGTGGACTTTAGAGAAAATATTCTTAAAACCTAAAGGAACTGTTTCTAGCTAACCAACAGAGAACATTAGGATGGAACCATATTTTAGGAACCTTCTTAGAACCAAAAACTAACATTTCCAGAATGTTCTGGGAACCACTGAAAAAAAAGGTAGTGTAGGATTCACTTTGAAACAGTTTTCACTCAGAAACTGCAAGTAAATTTCACAAATAATTACAAAGGAGCAGCACTGAAATAGCACTCTCTAGTAAAACATACTCCAAAAAATGTTTATTTACAACTTTGACTTTTTTTTTATCAGCAGAGAATGCTAGGATGTCTATTCTGGGAACATTCCTGGAACATTCTGGGAAATAAAACTTGTGAAGTAAAGTGAATAGGCTTTTACGGCAACAAACAACAAGTTTTGAATTTCCTTTCCTTTCCTTATTCATTCATTCATTCATTCATCAAAAACAAAACAAAGACAACAACATTAGACAGGTCAGAGAATGTCAGGACGTCTATTCTGTTAACTTTTTAAGAATGAAACACCAACATTCTAAAAACTGTTGCGTAGGCTTTTAAAGCCAGAAAACAACAAAACAATGAGTTCCCTTTCAGTCGGTCACTATGAGTCACATCGTGACCGACGAATTGGGATATCGCTTAAAGAGACCAATCCACTTCGAGTATAAACTAAACGAGCCAATGCACATTGGCTGCTATTATGCCGTCCAGCTGCTGCTGATCACGCGGAGTATAAGTAGGCAGCGTGCACCCGCATATTCACTTTTCGCTTCGAGCCGAGCTATCCACACGTTCCGCTCATGACTACTCGGAGAGAAGACTGAACAGTTCAACGCGTTCTAGGGAGCCTCTTGTGTTGGCGGACGGCGCTTCAGCGTTGGTGGTTTCCCGTGTCGAGTGGGTTGCACACATCAGTCTGCACTACCCCCTGTTTGTGTTGCATATGATCATCTCCCCTGTGCTCCTCAGCACGCTAAAAGAGCTTTTTCACCTAAAAGAGCAAATTCGGGTGCGTCTTTCTCATACTACGTTGCTTGCACACTGACGGTACGTCTTATAAGCGATGTGGGTCTTGCTATAGACAAAAGTACACCCCGTGCGTTCTGGATGCGGTCTTACCTGTCGCTGGGTTGAGGTCACGATCGAATGCCTCTCTGTGCCTGGCATTGAACCATGCTGATGTGGCTTTCCCGTGGTGGCCTCATGCTCCCATGGCGGGGGATACCATCTCGAGTTGCGGACCGGACTCCGTTACCCCTCAAGGGCAGAGTGCCCGTCCAAACCAGCCTAGATCTGGGTTCCCTTCCCCCTGGTGGCAGCCGGGGCGTCCTTCTCTAGCGGGGGGGGGGGGGGGGTGGGCGGACTGGTCTTACGGTCACGGTGAGGAATTCCCCTCCGGGGATGCCCAAGCCCGCCGGCACTTCGAAACCAGCGGAGCTCTCAAAAAGAGCAGGCTGGACCCTCCCGGGGAGTACTACCTGTTTTTTTCCGAGGCTCCCCCCGACGATCGGAAGTCGATTGCAGCATCGGAGGGTGAGCCAGAGCTTTCTTGAGAGGAAGATTCGGCTGCGCTGCTCTCCTCCGGTACCGTAGCAATGCCTGGATCGGATCCAAAAATAATGGCTATGCTTTCCCGGGCCAACGTAGGGGTAGGGCTCGAGTGGAGACTTTCACCGTGTCCCGGGCCCTCAAGGTTGGACGATTGGTTTCTCGGGGTGGTTTGCGCTGGTTCTCAGCGCCCCGCCTCGCTGCCTTTCTTCCCGGAGGTGCATGAGGAGCTCAACAAGTCGTGGACGGCACCTTTTTACTGCCGTAAACTGATTTGCTGTATCCTCCTCCCTCACCACCCTCGATGGTGGGCAGCTAGGGGGTTACAAGGGTCCCCACGGTGGAGCGGTCGGTTGTGATGCAGTTGTGTTCTAATACCGCCTTCAACTGGCAGGGAGAACCGTGCCTCCTCTCCTGGGTCTGTAGGTACTCGGCTGGCCAGCGACGTCTATACGACCGGTGGAGAAGCTGCCTCCGCCTTACACGCTACGGCGTGATTGCAAGTGCACCAGGCCAAGGCACTGAGGGACTTGCACGAGGGTGGTCACGACCTGGAAGTTCAGAGAGAACTCCGCACCGCGGCGGACCTCGCGCTATGAGCGACGAAGGTTATGGCGTGGTCTCTGGGTTGTGCGATGTCCACTATGGTGGTCCAGTAGCGCCAATTCTGGCTGTGACTGGCTTACATGCGCGAGACGGACAAGACACGATTCTTGAACGCCCCCGTGTCCCAGGCCGGCCTGTCGGCGACACGGTGGAGAACGTGCCCAGCGGTTCTCCGCTGGCCAGAGCAGACTGAGGCCATCAGGTAAATCCTGCCGGTGTGCAGCTGCTGCCCCCCTGCCACCTCCAAACAAGAGCAAGAGCTACTGCGGCCTCCAGCAAAGCTGTGCCGAGGAGCCAGTCGCAGGGCAGCCGCCCCACCCGTCCAAGCCCCCGCCAAACCTGGTGGCAAGCGAGAGAGCAGAGGCCCTGAGACGGGCAACCCAGAAGTGGAGGGACCTGCTCTTCAGAAGATGGTAAGCACACAACTTCCCTCCCCCGGAGTATGGCCTTGCGGATACTCCTTCCACCAATGACCTTGCCACTGTCGCCTTTTGGTTTGCTTAGTTGGGGACACTTCATTTCCATCGTTATCGTTGACATGATTGCAAAGATATTATTTAAACTGAGCTGGATTTTGACATCACTGAATTCAATGATGAACTGTCTTTAAGTGAAAATTGAGTGTTTACTATTGTCATTGTGCATTATTGACATTATTTTCCTATTTAATGCTGTAAAGTTTCTTTGACACAATCTGTATTGTTAAAGCGCTATATAAATAAAGGTGACATGACTTGACTTAACCTTGGTCGTTGGGACCCAAAATTCCGCCACAGATCTTCTCTATTTTTTGGGTCCCAAGAGGGACGGGGGTGCGGAACGATTCTAGTACGTATCACACTCACCTCCCTCTCGCCAGTGAGCAGCAGTGGCGGATCGGAGACTACCCAACAACTACCACGCACCCTCTGCTCAAACGCAGGTCAGTGTTCCACACACTCAGACCCTCCACTGGACCGGCAAAGGACGCCCGCCCCTGCGTTCTTTCACGCGCCCCCCTGCGGTACCCTGTATTTTCCGTTGATGCCACTTGCCGGCTCTGGACCCTGCTAGAGCTACCCAGCCCGTCTCGATGGCTCCTTCGAACCGTCAGGCTTGGCTATGCGATTCAGTTCGCCCGGCGTCCCCCCAAGTTCAGTGGCATCCTCTTCACAACAGTGAAGGCGGCTGATGGTCCTGTTTTGCGGGCGGAGGTCACAGTCCTACTGTTGAAGGATGCGATAGAGCCGGTCCCTCTAGCCGATATGAGGTCTGGGTTTTACAGCCCTTACTTTATTGTACCCAAGAAAGGCGGTGGGTTGAGACCGATCTTGGATCTGCGCGTCTTGAACCTGGCCCTTCACAGGCTTCCGTTCAAGATGCTAACGCAGAAATGTATCTTCAGGTGTATTCGTCCCCAAGATTGGTTCGCAGCGATTGACCTGAAGGACGCGTACTTCCATGTTTCGATCCTTCCGCGCCACAGGCCATTCCTGTGGTTTGCGTTCGAGGGGCGGGCATACCAGTACAAGGTCCTGCCTTTTGGGCTGTCCCTGTCGCCCCGTGTCTTACGAAAGTTACGGAGGCAGCCCTTGTTCCCACGAGAGAGCAGGGCATTCGCCTCCTCAACTACCTCGACGATTGGCTCATACTCGCCCAGTCCCAGGATCAGTTGTGCGAACACAGGGATTTGGTACTTTCACACCTCAGCCTGTTGGGCCTTCGGGTCAACTGGGAAAAGAGCAAACTCTCCCCGACGCAGAGGATCTCTTTTCTCGGTATGGAGTTGGACTCGGTCGAACAGACAGCACGCCTCATCCGGAATGTGCGCGGTCGGTGCTGACCTGCTTGAATTCATTCAAGGGCAGGATAGCGGTCCCACTGAAACTATTTCAGAGGCTCCTGGGTCATATGGCGTTCTCAGCCGCAGTCACGCCGCTGGGACTGATGCATATGAGACCACTTCAGCACTGGCTCCATGGCCGAGTCCCGAGATGGGAGTGGCAACGCGGCAACTTCCGGGTCCAAGTTACACCGGCCTGCCGCCAAACCTTCACCCCGTGGTCAGACCTTGCGTTCCTCCGGGCAGGAGTGCCCCTGGAGCAGGTCTCCAGGCATGCTGTGGTTTGCACGGATGCCTCAACCACCGGCTGGGGGGCCACGTACAACGGGCTTGCAGTGTCAGGGGTTTGGACGGGGCCCCAACTGCACTGGCACATCAACTGCCTCGAGTTGCTAGCAGTGCACCTTGCCCTGAGCCCCGTCTCAAAGGGGGCTTACGAGGCAAGCACGTACTGGTCCGAACGGACAACAAAGCGACCGTTGCGTATATCAACCGATAAGGTGGTCTGCGCTCCCGTCGCTTTGTCGCAACTCGCCTGCCACCTCCTACTCTGGAGTCAGAAGCATCTGAGGTCGCTTCGTGCTGTTCACATTCCTGGCCTGCTCAACCGTACAGCCGACGAGCTGTTTCGAGCAATGCTCCCGGGAGAATGGCTACTCCATCCCCAGACGGTCGAGCTGGTTTTGGGACGTTTCGGAGCCGCTCAGGTAGACCTGTTTGCCTCTCCAGAAACCTCTCACTGTCAGTTGTTTTACTCCCTGACCGAGGGCACCCTTGGCATGGACGCTCTGGCACACAGCTGTCCGCGGGGCCTTCGCAAGTATGCGTTACCCCCAGTGAGCCTTCTGGCACAGTTACTGTGCAAGGTCAGGGAGGACAAGGAACATGTCCTGCAGGTTGGGCCGCCCTATTGGCCTCCCCGACCTGTTCCCGGAATAATTCTCCTCCGCGACAGCCCTCCCTGGCCGGATGGTGTCCCTCTGAGGAAGGATTTACTGACTCAGAGATGGGGCACCCTGTGGCACCCTCGTCCAGGCCTCTGGAAACTTCATGTCTGGTCCCTGGATGGGACGTGGAGGTTCTAGGTGACCTTCCCCGAGAGGTTGTTGACACCATCACTTCAGCGAGAGCTTCGTTTACGAGACACGCCTACGCTTTGAAGTGTAACCTGTTCTTTGAGTGGTGTTCTTCTCGCCGAGAAGGCCCCTGAAGTTGCCCGATCGTAGTTGTGCTGTCCTTCTTGCAGCAGGGCTGGAGCGAAGGCTGTCTCCCTCCACCCTTAAAGTTCATGTCGCGATCGCTGCTAACCACGACCCCGTAGAAGGAGGTCGTTGGGGAAACATGACCTAGTCGTCAGGTTCCTTAAGGGGGCGAGAAAATCCTCCACGGCCCCTCTCTAAACCCTCTTGGGACCTGACTCTAGTGCACACGGCACTACAACAGGGCCCATTTGAGCATTTGCAGATGGTTGAGCTGAAGTTCCTCTCAATAAAGACTTTGCTCCTGCTGGCATTGGCCTCTACAGAGTGTAGTGGACCTGCACGCATTTTTCGGTCAACAATCGTGCCTAGAGTTCGGCCGCTGATTCCCAGTAACCCTGCTGCCCCGCCCCGGCCCTCTACGTTGCCCAATGTTCCCGCCGTACTCCCTTCAGGGATCAGGTGGTGAACCTCCAAGCGCTGGCCTCGGAGGAGGCAGACCCAGCCCTAGCTTTGCTCTGTCCCGTCTGAGCCTTAAGGTGCTACGTAGACCGTACGCAAAGCTTCAGGACCCGCAGACAGCTCTTTGTCTGTCACGGAGGCCGCAGAAGGGGAATGCCGTCTCAAGCAGAGGATGGCCCACTGGATAGTGGATGCCATCACCCTTGCTTATCAGGCACAGGGTGTGCCCTGGCCGCTCAGGTTGCGAGCTCACTCAACTAGAGGTGTTGCATCCTCCTTGGTGCTGGCTCGTGGCGCCTCGCTGACGGATATTTGTAGGGCTGCGGGCTGGGCAACCCCCAACACGTTTGCTAGGTTCTGTAGCCTTTGTGTGGAGCCGGTATCCTTCTGTGTTTTCACCTCAAATGGGTAGAATCACTGAGAGGCCCCGGCTTCGGGTCGGCTTGCCAAACCACTCCAGAGAGTCCATACAGTTGACCCTGTTGAGTTCCTCCGTCCCCTCTGCAGCCAGACGTGGCGGAATGTCCGGTGCCAGGCCCTCACTCGTTGAATCCTCGAGAACCTGTAGAAGGCTGGGTTCCATATGTAAGACCTAGGTGGATCTCATATGTGTAAAGTCCATGGTATAGCCTCGAGCCTGTGTTTCCCCGGCAGATTTCTGCCATTCCAAGAGGGTTCAATCATCTCCATTCTTCCATATGCACCTAAGGTATGTTCATATGTGTATTGCTTCCGAAACCTCCTTCGGGAATGTTCGAGCTTCTGTAACGTCCTTGTTCCAAGTAGAACGGGTACGTTTTTCCTAGTGTTATCCAGTCTTACTCGTTGGGTAGTGCCATTACAGCAGTAGCTGATCCTCTTGTGAAGAAGCCCTGGCCTACGCCAAAAAATAGTGGCGCAGGTGGCTTCCACAGGACACTTGAAGGGGCAGTAGCTGTGGCCCTTTGCTAGGATCCCAATTTCGTCGGTCATCCGACGTGACGTCGAGAGTGACCGTCTGAAAGGGAACGTCTCGGTTACGTATTTAACCCTCGTTCCCTGAAGGAGGAACGGAGACGTCACGTCCCGTCGCCACCGCTCCTGTACCACCGCTGAGCGGCCGGGTCACCGGCTCGGCTCCTCAGCGAAAACCTGAATATGCGCTGCACCTGCTGCCTACTTATACTCACGCTGTGATCAGCAGCAGCTGGATGCAATAATCGCATGCCAATGTGCATTGGCTTGTTTAGTTTACACTCGAAGTAGATTGGTCCCTCTAAGCGAGATCCCAATTTCGTCGGTCCTCCGACGTGACGTCTCCGTTCCCTCCTTCAGGGAACGAGGGTTACATACGTAACCGAGACGTTCTGAACTTAAAACATTGATGAATTAGAAGTGTCCCTTCTACCTGACAACAGTCACTTTTGTCAGGAGGGGAAGGCAAAATAACTAATTATGCCCCCTTGCTCCCCGCGTGCCACCTTTTGTGAAGTGCCACCCACAGTCTGATTAGGTGAAACAAATAAGATGTCAGCACTGAGATGGGTTTACGGTCATACAGTGTGTCCCCACCACACTCCTCTGGATGAGGTCAGCGGGGAGAGGGGGCAGGCTGAGCGTGTCAGTAATAATTACGACTCCACGCAGCCCAGGGCCCCGGTACCTCTTGGGCTGTCTAAACGGGCCAGACTAATGAAAGGAGAAAAGTGAGGTGAGGCTGGAAATGAGTAATCTTTCGCATGGGCTGCGTGGGGCTCCCTGCGAGAGCGGAGAATAAGTGAGGACGAGTCTCGCCTCCCTCGAACAGCTTCAGTCAACTGCTCTCCACTTTTCATCTTTGTTCACATCACTGTATTCTCTCATAGCTGTGTAACAGTATCCACTTGAAATAGATCAGCCCCAATTATACAAGAAACAGCCCTGACAAGAGACTCTACTGGGAGTGAAGAGAACCGCGGGTTTGTGTGTGTGCTGTTACTGTACAGTATATGCAACGATTTTGTGTCCTAGCCACTGCTGAGGAGAAACAAACAAAACGTAGCGGCACTTACCTTAATTTTTTAGTAGATTGAAAGCAATTCAGATGTTTTTCAAGTAATTAGTAGTAGCTTTTCTAGTAACAAGCAGTATTGTGTAGTGTGCTTAAATGCCATTATTAATGGTCTTGACACAACTAACCGCTCCTGCTCTCAAAGAACTCTCGTAGAGTTGAAAAGTCTGCTTCATTCTACTGAATCGATTTGCTTGGATGGTTCATATAAAAGTACAAATGATGTCCACTACTTCCTCAGCTCAAAAAATGCTAGCAAAGAAAACAACGCAGTGTCTATTTACACTAAGTGCAAAAAGCCCACCTTGTTGGCAGAGGCTATTCACACTAACTCAGCCCACCAACGTGTGATTGGGAAA
The DNA here is from genome assembly GCA_018155175.1 of Sinocyclocheilus anophthalmus. NCBI lineage: Eukaryota > Metazoa > Chordata > Actinopteri > Cypriniformes > Cyprinidae > Sinocyclocheilus > Sinocyclocheilus anophthalmus. The sequence goes on along the minus strand of JADLZN010008317.1, from coordinate 54,862 downwards.
GTCAACACTGAAAAAAGACGCTCAATGAACATCACTTTCAGTGGCCGTAGATGGTTAGGCATGTGCCTTTTGACGTGATCAACCCGGGTACGAACCCGCCTTTTGCCAAACTTTTTTCCCTTCATTTTAAAAACTCATATCACATTGGAAAGGCTTTTTTTTCAATAAAAATGAAGGAAATAATCAAAAAGTTGAAAATAAAGTTTCGGGTAGGGTTAGGGTAAGTGTAGGGAGGGCTTTATTGTCCCAGTAAGGTGGCACCCATTTAATAATTTGAATTAAAATGATAATTTACACTCAATACGTTAATATTGCATACTGTTTTATAATGTACTACAATACTAAGGTGCAGATAATTGCCACTTTTTGAGTTAAGTAGGATAAATAGCAGAAATAACAGTGCTATTTTAACTGTAAATACTAGAATCTATAGCTATTTGCACTCAGCAGAAATAGCATATAGCTAAAATTACTGCTATTTTCACGTAGTGTAAATAGAATCCATTCCTATTTGCACAGTGTAAATAGCATTCATCGCTATTTGCACTTAGTGTAAACAGAGATGGGAAGTAACGAAGTACAAATAACATTCAATAACAAATCTTTAATAGAACAAATCTCCTTGTCTCCGCCAAAAGGTTTCTATCAGGGTTATCAATGCATGTGACTCGAGAATGGAGTGAAAGTGCCGGGTGGATCAGAGAAGCAAAACTACTGACCTGTTCAGGCCTTCAAGTGCAGGTCAGTTTCATCTGTAAATAGGCTACTGTAGTTTTGTCTTTGTTTACTGCTAGCAAAACTTAGCACTAGCATCCAGAGGATCAATAATACTGTGAACTAAACTAAACTAAGTAACAAAGATAGTAATAAACTAACTAATTACTATCATCACTCAAAATACTGTATACTAAAGGACATCATTATTATCAGTAGATACAGTAAAGTTACAGTAGTAATTTAGAAAACAAATGTTATAAAACATTGTTTTATTTTATACGTTTAGATTGAGCTAGAGCAGATAACAACACAACATTTACGAAAATTAAAACCAAAAACCATGGTTACAATAGTTAAACCATGGTAACCACAAATTAACCATGGTTTTGCTACACTAACCATAGCCTAACCATGAAATTTGTAGTAAAACTATGGTTGTAAATTGAAAAAGTTTGTAATCAATCTGCCAAAAATATGGTTACTATACTTTTTCTGTAATAAACCATAGTTAATTTTGGTAAGAGAAAAATATGACTCATGATAATGCAATAACATGTTCAGTAAAAATATTGTCATGATGTAATTATTGTGCTAATTTTGACATAATATAGTTTTGTTAAATATATTATATTTAAGTAATTTAAGTAAGGCAAAACAACAACACATGGTCATAATGTGATACTTTAAATTGAACTAAAATAAAGTTATGTTATTGCAAACAGAATACAATGAGGTGGTTGATTTACAACAAGGTGGAGACAGGTCTGTTCAAAACAGTAGATGATGGGAAAAGTGACAGGTACAAGAAAATTAGAGAAAAAAAGTAAACACACAAAGTGAGATGCAGAGAGATATCATGGAAAAAAATGGAAGTAAAGGTGCAGTTCAAGAGAGAACCTTTAATTATTTTGCACAGCCCCATCCTAAGGTTTTAAACCTTTTTTTTAATGTGATGGCCATTGTAAAAAAATAGGCTTGTCCGTGGTTTCAGAATTTGTTGTGGGTGTATGGGATGGCCTGGATGAGTGTGAGATTTCCCAGCCTGCAATTTTGTACCAGTCTTGCCCTGTTATACATGGTGGTTGTTCAGCCTTGATACATTCATTAGTAGGGCTGCAACAACTAATTGATAAAATCGATTATTATCGATTATGAAAATCATCGACAACGATTCTCATTATCGATTAATCGGGTCTGCCCATAGTGCTCGTCCAACAAAGTTTACATACTTGTCCAACTTCAGCCGGTGGCGTCAAGTTAAAGCACTGAATTACGCATTTCTATGGACAAAATGCATCTAAAGTAGTGGAGGAAACAGAATGAGATGCTGCGGGAGAAGTATGTGAACCAAGCTGCCTAAAACATGAGAATTATTTATTTTAAGCTTTAAGCAAATGCATTAGCGTAATGGCTTGCCCTGCCAGGCGCTTTAACAGATGCGTGTGCGTCAAAAACACTTTCAGTTAACGGTCATAATATCCTTATGCATAAATGTCATAAATTCACGCGAGCATTTCCATTTTTTCATAAAGGTCCGTCCTGACAGTCTGTGTTAAATTTGAATCTTTACTGAATGATAGGGATGGGTGTATCGATCCAAAGTATCGATATATCGATACTGACGCGAGTATCGAAAGTATCGATACTCAAACAAAAAACATCGATACTAAGGGGTGTGTTTTATTTATCAGTGATTTTGTTTATTTAACAAAAAAAATAATGCGTACAATATGCATTGAATTGGACGAATAACCTTTGTTCGCAAGTAATTGTGTAGGATAGAACTATTTTCCTGCTCATCTGGACACGCAAATGTTGCAAGACAGAACTAATCAATCACAGAGAGCGTTCACTCACTGCTGACAGTGCACTCAAACAGGGCTGCGTTTCCCAAAAGTATCATAAGAAAGCATTAAAGCTTTTGGGAACGGCAGCCCTGAACAATGCTTATCAGAGGACAGAAGGACAGAGTTATTTCACAATAAACAAAATGAAATTGTAGCCTACATAGTTTGTGCAATTACAGTTATTTCAATTGAACGTTGAAAGATAATATTGATCATGTTCTATTCTGTAATGTTAATAGAAATCATACACTGTCAGAATAAAAAGGTTGCATTTTATGCATGCAACAGCCTTTCACTGGCAGTCCCTTATGAAAATGAACCATGGTTTTACTAAAGTGACCGTAATTCAACTATAGTATTTGTAGATTTCCATAGTTACCACTACAGTAAACATATTTTAACCACGTGTAAACAAAAATATAACCTATAAGTTACAATTAAGGCGTATTGAATGTTAAAATGTGTTTTAAACTAAATTAAGCGCTTATTACCCATTTTACTCTTATTAATTTAATAATTTAATACATTTCATAATTTAAAAGTTTAGTTCAGAAGTATCGAATCGGTATCGATATCGACGATACTGCCTTGAAAAATATCGGTATCGTATCGAAAACAAAATAAGTGGTATCGCCCATCCCTACTGAACGAGTGCCAGCACGGCGGGCGCGTGCACGCGCGTCAGACAGACAAAAAACAGAGACAATTAATAATCAGCGCAAAAAACATTCATTGTGCTGAAATATCTGCTGTTGAACGTTACATTTAGGTTTAAAAGTCAACAGCATTGCGCATATTTTATGAGAGAGGAACTGTAAGGAATAGACAGCGTGTAATTGTTGAATATAAGTATCAGAAGCTTCAAAACCCTTTAACAGGACAAGATAAGGCCACTTAAGCCCTATTCGGAAGCCACGAGTTTCATCACTGAGGGATAAGGTACATTTTATTTATGGAGAAACAATACCATCCGAATACGGGCTTGACGTGACTGTGGTCCAAAGTGACGTGTGTCCTGCAGACATTACTTTACCTATGGGTTACACTGAGTTGCTGATGCTTCGTCTTGACCTCTGTATTAGCATGTTAATGTTATGCAGAGATTAAACATATTAACGAATACAATGCTTACAAATTTATTAAAACAAAGCTAAGGTTAAAAAAGTATGGTTTGTGACACTCTGCTCTAAATAATAGTACGGTGATTACCAAAATCACATTTTAGCTTCGTAGGGGTAGTCCTCCATATGCTAAGCCGGTAGTAACCGTAGAGGCTGTTTTTTAATTCTATAATATAATTATGCTGTATATAGAAAGAAAGGCAGAGAGCTTATAGGTTTTTTTTTCAATACCCAAGTTACAGTCAAAAAGTAACTTAAAAACATGCCAGCAAGAGGAAGCTATGAAGGGCATAGGAGGCATTTTGGTATGTGAATAATTACAAGTAGTCAGTTATAAAGTAAATGACATAAACATTCTTTGATTTAATCCAATTTTTTGACAGATTCCAAAAATTAATAATGTCTTTTCTCTTATTATGCCGGTGGTCTAAAAATGTTAAGAACGTATGTTTCATGCCTCAGTGGAAACGTTTTTAAGGACATTGGGCAGAATGTGGAATATTGTGTTTTTCAGTAAATAATAAAAAAAATAGTTGTTTGTTTTTAACCTGATTAATCGGAAAAAGAATCGACCAACTAATTGATTATCAAAATAATCGTTAGTTGCAGCCCTATTCATTAGCTAACAGAATTTTAAAAATAAGTTATTTGGTATTACTGTGTCAATATGACGTGAGGTCCAGTTACCAGCGTGACATTAAAACAGGTAGTAGTAATGGGTACTTTTTACGTAAGTACATGTCAGAGCCCATACTTTACTTTAACTTGAGTAAAAAAGTGTAGTCAGTACTTCTACTTTTACCAGAGTATTTTTAAACATGAGTATCTGGAACTTTTACTTGAGTGAAGGATGTGTGTACTTTTGCCATCTCTGAGTGTAAATAGCATCTATCGCTAAGAAGATATGCTATTTTCACTTAGTGTAAATCACATTTAATCGCTAATTGCTAAATAGCATCTAATTGCTATTGAGTGTAAATAGCATCTATTGCCATCTAAAAAAAACAAAAACAAAAACAACAACAAAAAACGTGATTACTGTAACATTATTGAAAAAATAAGGTGGGAACACATCACGTAAAGCAGCTTTTAGTTTGTGTCTCATGAGTGTTCTATATCAGACAGTGTGTGCGCGCACAGATTCTGTTTGTGTGGAAGCATATTTATGCTTATAGCGTGTGGAGCTGTGTACTGAGGAAGCACTGCTGTGCAGTAGCTTACATCTCAGATCCCAGTAGCAATCCCTAGCAAGGTTTGAAATTATACACTAATCTCTCTTACACATTCACGATGAATCATATAGTGCTGAGTTATGCTCCAATATTGCATGCATTACATCTCCTCTCTATGCACAGTAGGGTTGTAGGATGATGAAATCAGTTCCATGTGCAGGAAAAAGGAAGGTCAGTGGAGGCGATGTGTTGCTCAATGACCGGGGTCTCCAACAATGGGTCTGCAGTGGTGCCAACTATTGTTTGATCTGAAACTAATTTTTGACTAATAAATTAAAATATGCTTTTACCAAAAAGTTTAAGAAAGCTAAATTTGATCACTTTATGAAACTTTTTGTTAACTTAACTATATGCGTTAAGACGAACGTGCAATGAAAAATAATTATAAAGCATCTTAGTAAAATGTTAATTTCAACATTAGCTAATAAAATTAAAAGTTGCATCTGTTTAATATTACTTAATGGACTAACATGGACAGTCGATTTTTTTATTAACTAATATTAACAGATTAACTAATACAAATGTATTGCTCAGATTTAGTTAATGTTAGTTATGCATTAATGTTAACAAATAGCACCTTTCTGTAAAATGTTACTTGATTCATTGTCCCTCCCACATTAGTTAATGCATAAAGTATCATGATCTAACAAAGAAAAATACTCACTTCATTAAACTTGGATAATGTTAATTTCTACCATTTTTAATACATTTCACATTCCAAGTTGGATAAAATATTTTGAATGTATTATGAATGAACACAAATTGACAACGAACTATAGCATATTTAAATTAACATTAACATAGTTTAATAAATGTAAAAAATTTTAATTGTTAGTTCCTAATACTTAATGTTAATTAAGTAATTCTGCTTAATTTAAATTTACCCCTATGTGTGCCAGTGTACAGATTAAAAATGCATTCGTTAAAAAATAGAAAAAATATTTTAAAATGCATTAAAAGTATATGACTGTGAATTTAACGATTATTTCAATGGATTTGGAATGCAAAATTCAATAAAAATGTATGGAAATACATTAATATGGTGCTAAATTAACGTTATTTGGCCAGGGTTAAAAGGCAACTCCCACTTTTAAGTATTACACAGCAGGGGTCCTTGGCCTGAAAAAATCTCTGGATTAAAAAAAAAAAACCCTCTGAAATATTTCAAAGCTTGCAGCCCCTCTAGGGTGATATTTGTGACAGGATTTCATGTACTTCCTGCAATGTATGTTTTCTCGGTTTGTCAAATTTTTGACTGAAGGGTCATCTGGGGTTTGATTTTTCATGTCCACATCTGTGAGCACCCGTCTGTAAGCTCCAATGCTGGAATGACAAAGAGCCGCAAGCTATTGAGGGTGCTTGTGTGCTGGTTTGCCCGTGGTTGTACAGATTAAAGCTAATGGTAGTCAGAGCAAATCCTGCGCCGTGCTGAGGAACCTAACACTGGGTCTCTGTGTGTCAGCGATAAGGCAAAGGACATGTGGTATGGGAAAAAAAAACGAAAAAGAAAAAATAGGTTGTTCTGTTCTCCTCTCTAAGTGCCAGACAAAAACAGGGTTCTTCAAAGCCATTATAATGTCTCTCTCTAGACTGACATATGACGCGGCTGAAAAAAGAGAGTGAAATCTACAATGTTGGAGTATGCGCTTTTCATATTTCAGATTTGATGGTGGAACGAGGGGGAGCTCAGTCAGAACGAAGATGAAAGGAATAAGAGAGAAGAGCTGAGATGAAAGCGCTGATAGGGGCCTGTGGCCCTCATATTCATTGTGACGCTACACTTTTTAGTGTGTGTATGCATGTAAGGGTTGGTTTGAGGAGTGAGGGTCGAGTTAAACAGATGTGTGAACACAAATTGGGGGGAATGGAGAAAAAACCGAATGTTTATGTGTATGAATATCGAACTGTGTTTGCATCGGTGCGCCACAGAAACTCATCTAATTGCAAGACACTTGAAACGTAGGATGACTGAACCTGTCACCTATCCCTCTTTCTATTTTTTCCACCTCCCTGTAGTCTGTTTCACTTCATTCTCTTCTGATGCCACAGCACTTCGAATTAATCCATCTCTGTGACGACTTGTAAACCGCAAGAGAAAGCACCCTTGAGATCTACTATCAAACAGAACCACGACTTTCCTGTTTCAGTGGATGAACTTTATGCGGAAGAATATTAGATTTTTATATTTTCCAAAGAAAATGTATGTGCCCAAACCCTAACAAAAGTATATGCCTTAGAAACCACTTCTAATTAGTTGTACAAAACCTAACCAACCTAAGGGACACCCAAGGGTCAGAGGATATTTGAAACTTAGCCTAGATGTTTTTGGATGCTTATGGGACTATTCTTTGATGAAATACTGAAATATAGTATATTTTACTAGTAAATGTTAACAGTGTTACACCTAGTCAGAGCTGACAGCCTTGTGGACAGCACTCCGACTCACAGTGTGGATGCGCTTTAGTGTTGTCGCTTTAGGTAAGTTAAATCAACCTGAAATTAAATAAAATTTAATATTTTGGTGGTATGTAAGATATTTTCTGTTCACATCAGGCAAGTGGCCGCATAAGCAGGAAAATTACGCAGTGTAGTCTTCATCCAGTCATAAAAACTGAATTCACAGTTTAACGCGGAATGTCACGGAATTTGTCAAATTTTGAATTAATTAATCAAAAGTAGGTCATTACACTTAAATCAAATCACAATATGGACTAGCATCTGTAAACATTACTGTGACGAGTGGGGGCGGGGCCGAGAGCTGTGGGAATGGAGCGAGGCCAGTAGAGTAATTGATAATGAGCGACACCTGCACCACTCACCGGTCTCGAATTCCACGGAGGAGCTCCGGAAGGATAAAAAGGAGGAGTGACGACAGTGAAAGACGAGAGAGGGCCAGGCCTGGACTTTATTTTGTGTTTAGGTTCTGTTTGTGCGCGACAGTCGTCAGCGAGGGGCTGTCGTGCTATTTTGTGTTTGTTTTATTATTAAAGGTTTTCTTTAAATGTTCACCGGTTCCCACCTCCTTATTACCGGGAATACGAAGTGTACAATTACCCGCCAAAATATCGATGTAAATATGAATCTGCATGTTCTGCCTGTCTGTTAATGAATGGCGCAGACTCGCGGTTTCATTTACTACACACACACACTGAAGAGCGTGTGACACTCGCGGTGATTTCAGCGTCTGCCTTCTCACTAAATGAGGACGTAAACACATGAACATCTCCATAACTGCTCTGAGAGTCACTTCATGAGGATTTTAGCGTTTGATTTGAGTAAAACTAGTGTCATATTTCATACACAGAACTGTAAATGTATTCACGGCAACCCGTCAAAATAAAAGTTCAGTTGATTGGAAGAATTGGCTATTGTTCGTAGAAGTACATAGCTACTACTACTACTACGACACTACTACTATAATACTCAGGGCATTGCGACTGAAACGACTGCTGTGCGACTAGGTATGAAAATTTTCTAGGCGCACCAGTTTACACAGTGCGAGAGGGGAGCCCTAAGGTTTCTACGTGTTTTTGCAGTGTTGAGTAATGTGTCACAGACATATCTCATGAATCCTTTCAAAAGCAAAGCTTAGACAGGTTGTAAATAAGAGATTCATTGTGCAGTGAGCTTCGTTGATTATAAATGTGAGATCGCGATGAACTAAGATGAGTGACAGGTTTTAATGAATTTTAAGGGAGTTTGTAAATGTGATAAATGATTTAATACAATACAATTCAATAAACAATAAGTTAATATTAAGTGGAGTATCATTGTCTGAATATAACACTTGTCTGATTTGCTTATTTCATTTGCCGAAAATAGTTTAAAACAAGACACGGCTGATCTCCCATTCAAACACAGCGGTTCGTTATGATTGAAAGGGGGTTAACGAATAAGTGAGTCAGTGATTCATGATGACCCAGTCAAAGGACACTTTCCTGAAGAATCAGCGTTGCGAATGAGACCAATTGAATTAAGTACTAGTGATTGTGCGCCGCCGGCTGGCAGTTTTAATTTCACGTTTAAAGTATCTTTTCATTATTTAAATAATTTCAAACATCAGTTTTCAAAAAGGGTATATTTAAAACATTAATCCATCATGAATTATGGATTTAATTGCACTCATGCCACCTCTGAGCCTCATTAAATGTCATACTTGTTCCTATTCTGTCGTTTTAATTACAATTTTTTAAAAGCTTATAAAATATATATATTTTTTAAATTTGACTTAAAAGATTACATACTTTTAATAAAGTTAGATGAGTCAAATATCACCTCGTAATGGGAAGGCTACTTTGATCAAATTTTGGATTGATTAGAAGGTGCTCCTAAAATTATGAACGGGCTCTACATTAAAAAAAAGTAGACGTCGAGCCCAGCTATTACTACTAAAATGAAACAAAATATTTTTAAGGATAATCACACAGAAACATTTCTTCCATGTTTAAATAATACGTAAATGCCTTTGTTGCCAAACAATCTTTGTTTGCTAGTTTTCACTAATTAAAAGATAAATAATCAATAAATAATGTTTTATGCCTAATGATAACCAGCAAAATTAATACACAACACAGAATTCTGAGGAAATACAAAATCATAGGCTACTGACGAAAAAAAAAAGTTATAAGTTGTTTATGCATTAAAATAGTTAGTACACGCTAAAACCAGAATTTGTAACAATTAATAAATTACTTTAAATTAATTAAATAATAAAATTAATTAATTAAAAATAGATAATTCATAAAGTCAAGTGATTTCAAATGACGTATTTTGTGTGCATTTGTGTTTTTCAGTTGAATAAAGACTATTTTCCCAATATTTCAATCAGTGAGGATTCTTTGACAAAAAGTCTAAAAATTCTAGTCTCGTCCTGTTCTCGGGAAACCAGTCTCGTGTCTCGCCTCGTTATCGTCGCGTGGATAGGTGTCTGTCACACCCTTACTAGATAAGTTTATATGATTAAAGTAAAAAATAAAACAAATAAAATAATAAAAAAACTACAAATTCTGGGAGGTTGACAAACAGAAGCTTCAGCCCCAGTAATTTAAAGAGCTTTTAAATTTTTCGCAGAAAAATACAATTACAAATACGTATATTTCAAAACAGATTGCAGCTTTGAAATGATTTGATATGTGAATGGGCTTGAAAAGTTTGGTGGGAAATATAAGGCAATTTAAAAAACAAAAAAACAACACATTCGGGCTTTTACTGAAAAACATTGGGGCGTAAACCTGGAAGCCCTCCAGTAGTACATGCCCATTCTGTTATGCCAACAATTTTTTTTGCAATCTTTTATGTGTGCAGTATCGATAGTGAGCGTTACAGTAAAAAGTGCTGTAGTTAAGTGCTTATCAACGCAACAGTACAGCAAGAAGGGGGTGCAGGAGTGATCAGTAGTCGGCTCAAAGATTTATAGCACAAATGCTGTTTCCAGTTGATAACATGGCTCCTGTTAGTAAGCTTAAGACATCAGGACGCTGGAAATTAATAACACATCAACATGTGTTACTTACAAACGCACACAGATAACGAAAAACATTTCTGGAGATCTTATGGGTTAAAAATGTGACAACGAGTACATTTAATACAAAACTCATTACAGAGCCAGATAAAAAAAAAAGAAAAAAAAAAAAATAATATATATATATATTACATATATTTACAAACGAAAAATAATAAAACATATGACCACTATATAATAATTAATGAAATGGTTCGTGTTGGTTTTTTTTGTTGTCACGGTTCTGTAAATGAAAAAAAGTAAAAAAACAAAACAAAAAAACATTGGGCATTGGGATCAATACAAATAATCTTTATAAAAACCAGTGAAAGTACGGTGAAAGCATTTACAGTGGAAAGGAATGGGCCAATTTGGGGATTAAAAACAGAAAGTGAAATGATTTATAAAATATCCAATGAAAAATAATAATAAAATATCAACACTATTATATATGGGTCTCATTAAAAAAAGAATGATAAAATGAATAAATATAGAAATGATTATAATATTAATTAAAAATTGAGTGTGAAGATCTCATCAATTCACTGTGATTTTAGGTGTGACATTTAACTTTGTCCTTTTACATTGCCGAAATGACTATTTTACATTAAACAGTACAAGTTGTAGTTAAATTACATTATGCCAAAAGTGCAGTCAAATGGACGTTGAACTGGAGAATATTCCTGTAATATACTATGAACTGGACCGGTCCGACAACATGGAAATAGCTCACTGAATCCTTCTATGGGCATAAGATATACAGAAAAGAAGAAGCAGCACAGAAATAATATGAAAACAAATATCATTATTAAGGGGGATATGATAAAACAAAAAGTCAAGAAGGCATCCGGGAGAGAAGACAGAGGTCGTTGTGAGCAGATGAAGTGGAATATAAAGAGCGCGACTGTCGCTTATGCCCAGCCAGCGAGGGCCTTCTTCCCCGTTCTTTCTCTCTTGTTTAAGAGCTTGGGGTATTTGTACACCAAGCTCTCTGCAAAACATCAAACCAGGGCTGCAAGAAAAAGGAGGTAGGTGGTTTAGTGGTTGTGGGAATGCCTGTGAGCAACAGCAAACAATTGGTTGTATACGTTTGTGTCCCTATTGTGATTCGGGTGACTAGCTGCGCGATAGGACTGTGGGACGGTGAGACGGTTAAGCCCATACACGGTTATGTCACCTGCCAATCCGCGGCACGACCCCCACCCGTCGTTTCGATTTTTTATAGTAATTAAAACTCATTTGTTCAGTAAAAGACATACACTACAATAAAAACGGAAAGGCGGGCGCTCATGCAGCGTGCGACGACAGTCGCATCAAGATCAGATTTAATTATCCAGTGAGAAGAGTGGGGTGAGACAGACGAGAAGAGTGGGGTGAGGTGAGACAGACAAGATGATGGCGGATGATTTAGTTTCTAAACGAAATGCAAAAGTGCCTGTTTGGCCGTTTTGGAATTTGAAAAGCCTGTTGACTTTTGCCGTTTTTATCTAAGGTGATTTTGGAAGTTTTTAAACATTCGTTTCTTATAATGGTGTCCACATTGTTGCGGATTTTACGTTATTAAACTTGTGTATTTACTACTTTTGTTTTGTACATCAAGGTGATGCGGCCTCCAAGCTTTCTTACTCGTTTGCTAATAAACGTTCTACGGTCTATTATTGGTTATTTAGATAACTGTTTATTCGATATGTAATCATACATAATATGCCTATTTCCAGTTTTGTATACCTATTTAAACTTTATGTAAGTTATTTGTTATTTTATATTAGATATAGCCTGCCCTATAGCATGGTGTATTTTTATTTGTTTTGTTAATAAAAGTTCTATGTCTTATATACAGGCTAAAGTGAGTTTGACGTGGTATTTTGTTGTTGCATTCAAGCAATTGACACCGAACTGCCACCAATTCGAAAGTGAAAGTAAAATGCGCACGGCGCTTTTAAGCTATTTAAAAGTGAAGGAAAGCAAGGAAAAGAGGGAACGCCCCCGCCCCCAAGGTGATACTGGTATTACCGGTGTTGTCACACGTCGATTAACCGGTGGGAAAATTTCCTCACCGTCACAACCCTACTGGTGATGTAGCCTATTCCACAGTATGTAATCAGCTCCATTTAAACAATTTCATCCTAAAAAGATCCCGAACCCAGTTCAGCGGTCTGATGAAAGCGCATTAATGAACTGATTTTTGATTTCTCACCATAATGAGCGTGTTTCAAAAATAAGCAGAGATTGCAATTAGAACTGAAATGGACACAGATACAAGGGAGCAATTAGGCTGTCTTATTATAATCATCATCATTATAACCAGCTCATGTAAATTTACTGATTTTTGGTTAAGTACAATTCCATGCAAATGTCAACCTTTCTGTTGGATAATGAAGTGTTTACCCAAAGTACGTTACCTTGTTTAGGTCTCAATTTGACTGTATTAATGCTTTCTAATGGAATTATTAAAGGAAATTTTATTGTTTACCCCCAACACAACTAGTGCAACCACAATAAAACAAGCTATGTTTGATGGTTTCAAAAATAGGGATTTTTACTTTATCTTCTCAATAAGTGTCTCACATGGTCATGTTTACACACCATCTACATGAAAAAATATAAATCAAAAATTCAACAAAACTGAACCAAAGGCACACGTATAGGCACATTTTCTCCTATATCACTTGTAATTTTTCTTTTACTGTTACATCTAATGCAAACACTTGAAATGCTCAAAATGCTTATTCTGTCCTAATTGGTCCCTTGTTGTAAAACTAAAGTCTGGAATACACAACACAACTTTTAAAATCAGAGCAGATGTTAAAACACTAGACACTGTACATTTGCCATTTTTAAAAAATGGTTAGAAAGAAAAATTTGGGCATCATACGCCAAACAATTGAAGATCACACACTACCAGACTTTCAGTTTCATTCAGAACACAGCAAATTTATGCAGAAACATGAGCCTTATTGCTAGGAGATGCATGACAAATGAAAACACCTCACAATATCAAACATGTTCATTATACTTAGAGTTGTGTAGTGTATAGATGTCAAGGACATCTGTCTGGCACATATTAATCTTAAATAAAAGCACACATTGAGAACACTTCCTGAGTGAACAGCCCATTAGAGGCTTTTATAACTAATAATGTCCATATTTCCCTAAAAAGACAATAATCATCACAAACACAGGAGAGCCAAACTTTCATTCTGTAGGTATTGTTGTTATTGGATTCTGGAAGTCACAGAGTGCATACAAACAATAAATGTTCATTTTTGCCCATACCCCAAGTTAATCTCTCTAAAATGAGAAAGAAATCTACAGAGAGATCTGCAGGGGTTTAGAAAAATGCATACAAATGGTTTCCTATAATTAGTACTTTCTCTCAGAAACTACATTTCACATTGTGACTGCAAATGTCACATGCGTAACACTGGAATTGGCCTTTCACAAACCGTCTGTAGCAAAACATGCCAAACTATTGCTGGTAATTAATTGATGGTCGCTCAACATGTTGAGGATACAAAACCCTGACAGCCACTGAAGCAGTTTCCCTCATCCTTCTTTCTTTCTTTTCTCTTATTTCCCATTTCTAAAGTCTAGCCCTCCCCTTTCCCTACTCCCACTCTTAGATCTTTCCATCTTTTGTCGAAAAAACAGCTTTTGACCCTTTAAGAATTTGAAAGAAAACCAGAAAGTGCAGATACGATTTACGTATAATTTCAACATTCCTTTGACTCCTTCTGTATTTTCCTCCTTTTGTCATATATATTCTTTGGTGCACAATACACTCACACACATCTACCATTGCACACAGACACACTTTAAACAGAACGTGAGCACTTAAAATGATCTCTCTGCCCTGTTCTATATATCTCTACTTTTTTCTCACTCTTGAATCTCCTTTCTTCTTTCAACACAAAGCATATCATACGCTCATGCACAAACTCACCCTGTTGAACGAAGGAGCCGTAGACAAACCACATGGAGTTGTAGAGGGTCGTGGAGGAGACCGAACCCATCGGCAGTCTGGGAGGGTTCAACCAGTTGAGGAGATACACCAGAATGCCCACCAGCAGCACTGTGCCGGCTATACAAGCCCACAGAGATAGGTCGAAAGGGGCCAGGCAAGCAAACATATCCACCGTCCTCTCCGCCTTCCTCAGCAACACACCGACGGAGTAGTCCATGTAGCGAGTGGTGAAGTCTACCACGCTCTCCCGCTCAGGAGTGATGGTCAGGGCTGACAGACCTACATCTGCTCTCTGCCCAACAAAAAGACAAACAGAGAACCGACATTTAAAACCAGATCACACAAAGAACAGATTTATATGTGCATCACACTTACAGCATAAAACAAGAAAAATACTGGGCCAATCCAAACACTAAAAAAGTGCAAATGAGAGCAGAATTTCACAGAAAACACACGTTAACAATCATATTCAATTATAAAAATATAATTTTTTTTTTTAAATATTCACATTTAAAATATTTATAAAAAAAGTATTTGGTAAAAATGGATTCCAGTTTCCAGTGAACACTAAACAAATTAGCTGCAACAGAAAAACTGTGTTTTTTGCTACTGTGCCTTTACAGACCTTTTTGCGAAAGATGTTTTTGCAAGTTAGAGTCAATTAATCTCTCTATGAAGAATGTTTTGAGATCCCTAAGTTATGTACATAATAAAACACATCACATAATCAAGGAAAATTGGATTCCTTATGATATAAGAACTTTAATATTGCCTCGGATTTAAATTTCAGTAGCAAAAATGCATTCGATTCATTAAATCAGTTAAAACTGGCTATATCACTGAAACATTCATTGAAGTCCCTGTGTGTTGTTTTTTCAAGTAAATTTGTTTTGTAATCTCTCTCCTTCCATCTCTCTCTCTGCTTTCTCGTCTCTCTCTCTCTCTCTAATATACAGTGGGTACGCGAAGTATTCAACACCCTTTAAATTTTTCACTCTTTGTTATATGCAGCCATTTGCGAAAATCATTTAAGTTAATTTTTTTTCCTCATTAAGTACACACAGCACCCCCTAGACAGAAAAACACAGAATTGTTGACATTTTTGAGATTATTACAAAAAGAAAAAACTGAAATATCACATGGTCCTAAGTATCAGACCCTTTGCTCAGTATTTAGTAGAAGCACCCTTTTGATCTAATACAGCCATGAGTCTTTTTGGGAAAGATGCAACAAGTTTTTCACACCTGGATTTGGGGATCCTCTGCCATTCCTCCTTGCAGATCCTCTCCAGTTCTGTCAGGTTAGATGTAAACGTTGGTGGACAGCCATTTTAGGTCTCTCCAAAGATGCTCAATTGGGTTTAAGTCAGGACTCGGGCTGGGCCATTCAAGAACAGTCACAGGGTTGTTGTGAAGCCACTCATTCGTTATTTTAGCTGTGTGCTTAGGGTTATTGTCTTTTTGGAAGGTAAACCTTCGGCCCAGTCTGGGGTCCTGAGAACTCTGGAGAAGGTTTCGTCCAGGATATCCCCGTACTTGACCGCATTCATCTTTCCCTCGATTGCAACCAGTCGTCCTGTCACTGCAGCTGAAAAACATCCCCACAGTATGATGCTGCCACCACCATGCTTCACTGTTGGGACTGTATGGGACAGGTGATGAGCAGTGCCTGGTTTTCTCCCACATACCGCTTAGAATTAAGGCCAAAAAGTTATCATCAGACCAGAGAATCTTATTTCTAACCATCTTGGAGTCCTTCAGGTATTTTTTTAGCAAATTTTCATGTGTCTTGCACTGAGGAGAGTTTTCCGTCGGGCCACTCTGCCATAAAGACCCGACTGGTGGAGGGCTGCAGTGATGGTTGACTTTCTACAACTTTCTCCCATCTCACGACTGCATCTCTGGAGCTCAGCCACCATGATCTTTGGGTTCTTCTTTACCTCTATCACCAAGGCTCTTCTCCCCCGATAGCTAAGTTTGGCCGGACGGCCAGCTCTAGGAAAAGTTCTAGTCATCCCAAACGTCTTCCATTTAAGAATTATGGAGGCCACTGTGCTCTTGGGAACATTAAGTGCAGCAGAAATTTTTTTTGTAACCTTGGACAGATCTGTGCCTTGCCACAATTCTGTCTCTGAGCTCTTCAAGGCAGTTCCTTTGACCTCATGATTCTCATTTGCTCTGACATGCACTGTGTGCTGTAAGGTCTTATATAGACAGGTGTGTGGTTTCCTAATCAAGTCCAGTCAGTATAATCAAACACAGCTGGACTCAAATGAAAGTGTAGAACCATCTCAAGGATGATCAGAAGAAATGGACAGCCCCTGAGTTAAATATATGAGTGTCACAGCAAAGGGTCTGAATATTGGACATGTGATATTTCAGTTTTTCTTTTTAATAAATCTGCAAAAATGTCAACAATCCTGTGTTTTTCTGTCAATAACGGGTGCTGTGTGTACATTAATGAGGAAAAAAAAAAAAACTTAAATGATTTTAGCAAATGGCTGAAATATAACAAAGAGTGAAAAAGTTAAGGGGGTCTGAATACTTTCCGTACCCACTGTATATATCAAATAAATGCTTTTTTTGAATAAATGTTTTAATTATTATAATAGGTTGCTAACTTTACTATAATGTATTAATAATTTAGATTCTACTACATTTATCATTACATACTGGTAAATATTTCATCAGTAGCTTAAACAGTAGAGCATGGTGCTTGCAACATCAAGGTCATGGGTTCAACTCCTGGGTTCAGGGACTGAAAAATGCCTTGAACCAATACAAGTTATTCTGGGTAAAAAAAGTTATTTAAAATATCATTAGTCCTTGTGTTTATATGGAGAAACACAGTGTAAAGAACATCCATCTTCAATACTTGGATACAAACATATTGAAATGTAAAAATCCATTTGCTATCTCATCTTCAAAAAGAAATCAGCTTAATGATAAATGATCATTTACATTGTTCAATCAGTAAGCGTAAAAATTCACAGCACTCCTCAATGTCTCCAATCGCAATATAAATAAATACAAAATATCCACATCTTTCTCCAATGAATACTTAGGTAATACCGTCTGCTGCCAAAACTAAAATTGTTTCTATGGGTTTTAAATGCTAAACAACATCTAATATGTTTTCTTTCTTTTTTGGCAGTTCTGGAAATTATTGTGACTCGGTGTGCACTGCAGCGGTGAGATTAGATGAGACCTCTTCCTGTCAAGAGACATTACCATCGGCCGAACAAAGGCATGTCATTATCATAGGGCGAGAGCCAGTGTCACCTGTCTGGCCCCCATTAACCCCCTTGGCCACCTTCAGAGATCAGGGACCTCTGTGTTTGAGCAGGGTTAGAGAAGCATCCGGCGCCCGGATCACTTCTCAAATGTTAATCCACACAACAAGTGCCTCTCTGATTGTCTCGACCCTGAAACTTGGTAGTACCAGACTGCCTGCTTTATAACAAGGGCCTGACAAACTATACTTTCAGAATAGAGGACTGGATAGACTGACTTTATGTAAGTGGTACACCAATACAAATCTAGTGAACTAAATTTTTGTTGAATTATTACTTCAATTTAAGGGGTCATATGAGAAGAATCAAATTTTCTGTGATATTTTAAGATAAATTGTTGTCATCTGACACTAATACATCTCAAAACTCTTGTTCAAAAAGTGCACCTCATGATCTAAGCTGCAAAAAGTTTTAGTTTGATTTAGTTGTTTTTCTTTCAGTTTAGTAATAGTAGTTCAGCAGTTAATTCAACAGCAAATAATACAAAATACATGTTTCAAACTGCCCCTTAGAGGTGCTGAATGATTTTTTTTTATTGTTTTGTAATGCAGAGTTATCAATTGAGGAACAAATAGACATCCTAAATCCATAATATCTGTGATATTTATCCAACATTAACTACATAATGAGTACGATTAAATGAAATGACAGCTATGTATTGATGAAACACGTTGTTTTTGTGATACTTGGCGATTTTTTCCTATTATACCAAGTCAATTGCAATGCAAATATGCTGTAATATTGTATAAAAAATGACCTTTTTATGAGTTGTTAGGAGAGTACTAAGAGCTTTGAAAAATTCACCACTTACTTGTGAAAATGGTATATAAAAAAAGATTGTCAAGTGCTGGCTTTATAAAACGTCTAAGTGCAAATTGAAACAGTTCAACATTTTTAACTAATGGGCACTTTTTATTATTATTTTATTTTATTTATTTTTTTACTTGAGCTTAGCTGACAGGATTCTAGCTAGCCAGCTAGAATGGCTTCCAATACATATTGATGATTTTGTAAAGCAATCAACAAATGACACATCTACATCTATATCTATTGTGTAACAAGAAAAAAAGTAATGTACATAAAGTAAGCACTATGTCTGGTGTCATTCTTATGCACCACACACACACACACACACACAATTAACTCACAGCTGACTAAATCTGCTAATTTCATGGTCTGTCAAGTAAAAAAATGCTTAGAAAAGCAGAATGGTTATATATGCTGCAAAAGTAATCTACTGTATATACGGATTGATAATGATATTCCAAGTAAAGCTTGGCACAAAAGAATATTCCTCTTATATTCCTTTATATTCTGTGTGAGCATCTACACAAGTGTTTGTGTAAATATTGCAGTATATATAAATATACGCTGAAGTTCAAAAGTGTGTACGATTTGATGCTTTAAGTAAGTCTCTCATGCTTACCCAGAATTCATTTACTTGTTTTAAAATGCAGTAAAACAGTAATATTGCGAAATATAATTACAATTAAAAATAACTCTTTTCTATATGAATATACTGTAAAATGTAATTTATCTCTGTGATGCAAAGCTGAATTTTCAGGGCACAGACCATCTAACTCCTGTCACATGCCTTCAAAAACTGTAGCATGTTTTTTTTCTGGGATTCTAATCCCTCTATCTTTTTTTTTTTTTTTAAAGATTTTTGTTGTTGTTTGTAACAATGAGCTGCATCTGTCACGTCAGTCATCCATTTTTAATGCACGCTGAATAAAAATATTAATTTCTTCAAAAATAAATAAATAAATGAATCGTATTGACCCCAAACAAACATTTTCCCCATTTGTAATGCCCTGGCCTGTTGTATCATGTCATAACAACCTTTTAAAAATTGTTTTTATAAGATTAGAACACAAAAAGCTAACAAAAAATCAAAACCTCTTTTGCTCAAATACCGAATTGCAATAAAACATCAAAGGTCTTGTGTATCATAAAAGCACACAGATGTGAAGTTGCTGGAAAACAATGTGTCAACAGAGACCGTAACAATGGGATTAGTGATCCTTAATATTTTCCTTGCGTTTTGGTCTATCTCTCTGGAAATGAAGATAAGCAGCAGTACACTGTGGCTCATGTTTCTGTTCCTCTGACCGAACAGCGGTGAGGAATATTCTCAGCGCAGGAAGCAGTAGGGATGGAGGTGTGTCGCAGAACTGAAAAAGCTGTGGAATGGAAAACAGCGGGAGTTTTGGAGTAATGGCCCTGAAAATGTGTATCTGACCTCTCACTGCTGTGAGATTTGCCTTTTGTTTATCTGCCAGCGGACAACATTTCAGTATGAGGTTTTCCCTCATTCACATGTAAGAAATCTGCGCTCTTCTTTATCGAAGTAGTGCAGACTGTTTGGGAATACTAGGGAAATTGAAAAGCCCAAGATAGCCAATGCAAAGCACACAAGTCTGCAGCATTCAGCCAGACTGTATTATGGTAGGCAAATCAAAGGCAGTGCTGACTGCGTTAAAATAATTCTGCATCATTAAAATGGTTTGAAATGGTACTTTCAGCTTTAAATAAGCATTAACACTTAAAGGGTTAGTTCACCCAAAGATGACAAATCTGTCATTAATTACTCAGCATCACGTCATTCCAAACCCATTGTTCATCTTCAGAACACAAATGAAGATATTTTTGATGAAATGAGAGCTTTCTGACCCTCCATAGACAGCAACTTAACTAGTATGTTCAAGGCCCAGAAAGGTAGAAAGGACATTGTTAAAATAGTCCATGTGACATCAGTGGTACAACTGTAATTTTATGAAGCTATGAGAATACTTTCTGAGCGCAAAGAAAGCAAAAATAATCCAATGATTTCTTCTCTTCTGTGTCAGTCTTCAATGCGTGTTCACAAGAGTACCACGACGCAAAAATTCAGTTCATAAAATTAAGGTTGAATCACTGATGTCACAAGGACTATTTTAACAATGTCTTTACTATCTTTCTGGGTCTTGAATGTGTCAGTTGCTGTCTATGGAGGGTCAGAAAGCTCTTGGATTTCATCAAAAATATTTTAATTTGTGTTTTGAAGATGAATGAAGGTCTTAATGGTTTGGAATGACATGGGGGTGAGTAATTGATGACAGAATTTTCATTTGGGTGAACTAACGCTTTAAAAAATTGTCTAAAATAGCCAATTCATTATTATAATGGGTGTTCACATATAGTAGTTTTGACCATGTAGTGTATATATACATAAATGAGCAACTAAATTTTAAACATGTCAGTTATACAAGGGTGAAGTTTGAAGTCAGACAGATAGATAGACACACAGACATATTGCACGATTGATTGATTTTGAGGAATTTTGAGGACTAGGGTGGAAATACCATCATTCCCAGAATGCAACGAATACATTTTTCTTCTGTCATTCCAATCCAACTTCCTGAGGGTGTAGCTAAATGCAATTTAAAGTCACGCTCCCCAATTCAATATTTTGCACATCCAGATAGACATTGTGTCTTACCTTAGAAACCAGTTCTCCTATAAGACCATTCCAGATTCCATCAGCCTGCTGGCTGCCATATTTGTGATCAGGGGCCACGTAGATCTCATATTTGAAGCCAAGGTAGTTGGCCAGAGCATCCAGTACATCGATTGAGAAACCCTGGTACTTTTTTGGTTTGCCAAGCACATTTTCTGAGACCATCACAAATGGTTCTTCCTGGAAAGAGCAATAGCAGAGAAATCATTATATCAGCTTATAAAGGGACTAAATCATTGAGCTAAAAGCAACAAAAACAGTCACAGAGTATTAAGAGACACATACAAAAACAGTCCAACGGTAATGCCTACTGACATTGAGGTAAGTGAGGGCACCGGTTTTAGAGTCAACAGGGTATCATAAATTCTTGATTCTGAGGGTAGCAGATCTTTTTCTGGAGCTGACACAAGTGTTTACCTGAAGCAGACGCATAAGCTCCTACAGCAGCTTAGCTAATGCTCATAATTTGATTTTATTCTCAGCAGGAGGCAATGCTGCTGTATATGGGCTAAAGCTTAATGTCACTTGGCTTTAACCTCCTCTTATGAGCTGTGGAATAATTCCGAGAAAAAAGTCAGAGGGGAATTAGTGCCACATCATATCCAATCAAGAGTAATGTGAGGAAAGTAAATATGTATAGCTTTGTTTTTAGGGTAGTTGAGTGAATTTTACAGAGAACACAGGAGGATCTGGGCTGATCTTACAAAGACTACGGGTTTGAACTCCAGCCAGAGAGGAACTAAAGGAACCATGGAAAAGGATATACAGTATATGACACAGCAGACCTTTAGAAGAAAAAAAAAATCACGAATAATCAAAAAAGAAAGAAAATACCAATACAATAATGTCAATTTTGATCAAATAAATAGGAAACAAATCAAATTAAATGGCATATTTGTGTAAAGAACATCTAGTGACGATCTCTGATTCATTTCAAAGAGGAAACTGTCTCACCGTCACACCAGGACAAGATCGGCCTTAACAGCACTTCCTCAGCAGTGACATGCTAAATTATTAGCGTTCCAACATTATCATACTAAAAGTAGTG
This sequence comes from Sinocyclocheilus anophthalmus, assembly GCA_018155175.1. NCBI lineage: Eukaryota > Metazoa > Chordata > Actinopteri > Cypriniformes > Cyprinidae > Sinocyclocheilus > Sinocyclocheilus anophthalmus. Next base: position 32,642 of record JADLZN010008317.1, on the reverse strand, counting down.
TAAGTGGAGTTTCTCCAGACATTTACACAGTTCACTTCAAACAGTTTAGTTCATAATTTCCTGGAATGAAAATGAAGGCATGAATACACAGAAATAATAACAAAAACATTCAGTAAGAAAGTAGTCAGAACAAACCATTCTCTCTCAATTCTATATAAAGATTCACATTTATCAAAACATTACTTAACTTGATGGTGCAGTCATACATTATTCATAGTTCTGACTGACTCATAAGATCCCTAATGCTCAATTACGGATTTAAGGTTTTACTGTGCTCACATCAAATAAATTAAGTCTTTACGAAAAAGGATTTTAAAGGAAAAATATGAAGAGTTCATTTGCAAAAACCCATAACATTTTTTTTTTTTTTCAGAAATCAATTTTTTTTATTGCGCATTCCAAGTAACGTTAATATCAATCAAACTGCAGTTGGGTTGTTTTGATTAAGTAATAATAACTTAAACAAATACAGGTAATTTACAAAATTAAAGTTAATTGAAAGTATGTTTTTTTTTACATATTCAATTATTTTTGTTTTATAGCAAAAGCAGATAACTCCAACAATCGTTTTTTGGCAAAAGCAGATAACTCCACATGTTTTAGAGCAGGGGTGCCCAAACTCGGTCCTGGAGGGCCGGTGTCCTGCAGAGTTTAGCTCCAACTTGCCGCAACACACCTGACTGGAAGTTTCTATGCCTAGTAAGAGCTTGATTAGCTGCTTCAGGTGTGTTTGATTAGGGTTGGAGCTAAACTCTGCAGGACACCGGCCCTCCAGGACCGAGTTTGGGCACCCCTGTTTTAGAGTTTAAAAAACACTCGTTTAATCTTTGTAATCTCCTCAGATGACAATGTAAATGCATGACAAACGTTGTTGTTGTTGTGATCATAAACTGTATGGATGTAATTACACGCAATACATGGAGCTTTTCCCTAACCATTGTAACGCGCTGCTTTTGCAAAGTTCCGAGAAAACGTTTCAGCTTTTATTTTCCTTTTTCCCCCTGAAGAAGATATCACAGGTTCATCAAGTTACTCGAAATTATCCATCCTCAATCACTTTTAGTCAGCTTTGACGAAACTCCTCTCAGGCAGCTAGTACGTCTTTTCAAAGTGAAAGTAGCCTTGTCACCTGACCTGAATACAGCGCACTGATTAGCTAAAATGGACTTATTGGCTTCTGTTAAAAAACAACAAGGGCACTTGTCGGCTTCTGCAGAAAAACGTGAACTCACGATGCCTTGAAAGTGGACAAAACCATCTTTTTTGACAAAACGTGTTTAGGGTTCAGATCGCGCTATATGTGGATTTTTTTTTTTTTAAAGTGGGTTTATCGGTTTTTGCAAATGAACTCTTCAGATATACCCGGATTCATACTCATCATACAAGCATTAGCTCTGCCTATAGCTGAAGAAACCATTTCTCTGAAGCAGCGAGACCAGCCGCCATTTCAATTGATTAGTCGTTCTCCACTGATAAAGACAAGTGGAGTCTCCTTGGATCTCCAAAACCAGTTTGGCATACACTCTTAAAAATAAAGGTGCTTCAAAAGGTTCTTCAAGCGATGACATAGAAGACCCAATTTTGGGTCCACAAAGAACCATTCAGTCAAAGGTTCTTTAAAGAACCATCTCTTTCTTGCGTTTTTGTAATCTGAAGAACCTTTTTTCGCCACTTTTGGGAAACAGAAAGGTTCTTCAGATGTTAAAGGTTCTTTATGGAACCATTTAGACAAAAAGGTTCTTCTATGGCATCGTGAAGCATCTTTATTTTTAAGAGTGTATACTATTGTGGAGGTGGATATGATGCGATTTGGATTTAGTCTGAGCCTTGGGCCTACTGGTGTTTCATAAAAGGTCTACAAACATTGTCATACACTGCCAAACTGGCTCTGGAGAGTTTCTGAAGGTCACACAGAGAAAATGCTTATTTTTATAAGGAGGACGTTTAGCGAGGACTCTATGTGAACAGTGGAAACGTCCTCAGTAATGCTGAAAAGAAAAGACTCAAGGACAAGCAAGTTCCCAAAACTATGGAAGTATGACAGAGATATATGTGCATTTGCACTGTTCTCTCACAACCCCATCAGTTGAACTTCTGGGAGGGTAGAATGAAAAATATTGAGGGGGTTTCTGAAAATCATGAGGCTTCTAAAAGAAGGACTGTTCAAGACTAACATGAAGGCCACAACTCTAGGTTCTGAAAGAAACTGAAAACTAGAAATTACAAAGGAAAGAAGTCTTCAGAACCACATTAAAGCATCACAGTGGGCACATATGGTTCATCTAGCCATCTTGATCAAAACCAAAAAGACCAAAGGTAGCCCCACTTCTTATTTTTCTTAACACTCTCAAAATATACCTCTCAAAATATTCATTAAAAATTCATTCAACATACAACCATTTATTCAACATTTTTTCAGACTCAAGACTTTCAAGCTCTTCACATCTTAAAAGCTACAAAGAATCAATGTATTCTGGGTGCTACATTCCAAACAGAACCAGAAGAAAAACACTGTCAAATTAAACGGATACATTTACTCTGTCTCACGTCATTTCAAACTTGTATGATGTTAACATTTCTATGGGACACAAAAGGAGAAATTTTACAGAAATTAGATGTTCCTTTTTTCTATAGAACTACTGTTCATGTCAACTCTGAAAACTCCAAAAGTGTAAAAAAAAAAAAAGTTCAAAGTCTTCTGTAGCCATATAATCTGTGTGAGGAATAGGTCCTTATTTTGAGAAAAACCTCCCTCCCTTCCCTTATCAGTGAATAACGGCTTATATATTTTAGTCTAAATGCAAAATAAAGAAATAAAAAAAAAACTGAACCACAGACCGGTTGGAACAGAAATGGAGCAAAAGCTGAATTTTTTTAAAACATCTCTTTCCTTTCCCTTTAACATCATTAGGTTTGAATCTACTGTAGTTGACTTCCTAGTTTACTGAACATCACAAATTAGAACTTTTTGTTGAAATCCATTTGAAATCACTCTAACATAACATCCAATCACTTGACAACACCAACGAATTACATAACCCTGTTTATATGGACAACATTTTTTTGCTGAACTCAATCTTGCAAAGTCGGACGTTGGAGGAGCTCAACTTAGCTAGGCCTGAATGGCTGTATTCAACACACAGCTGCTATCTAAAGGCCAATGATCATGTGACAGCAAACATCTCCTTCCAGAGTCTCCAACAGCTCCGCAAACGTATCATCGCGAACCAATACCATGGTAGCATAGTGCCAGCAGCCCAGTGAAAATAATAGTCCGCTGTTTATTTTTCATATTCTCTTAAACAAATCCCTATTGATGTCTGAAGTGTTTCTGAGAATATGTCAGACAGATTTATCATGGAAGGAGCTGCCTTTATTGACTGCATGCAGCCTGCCACCATTAAAAAAAAAGGGCCCCCCCCCCCCCCCCCCCCCCACAGGGCGCTTTTTTTTTTTTCTAATCCTCACCAGACCCCCCTCGCTCAATAAGCTATTAGAGGAAGTGAGGATATGCATGCCAACTCGCACTATAGCCAAGAGATGCCATCTATCAGACTTCCCTCTGAGGGGCTTGTGCAAGACCCCTGCCGGATTCGTCCCATTCTTCAATTGGCCTGAAGAATATCTGTAGCACTTAAACCGAGGGCAAAAGCACAGCGACAATGACCCTTTTAACAGGATTCCTCCCGTGTGTTTTTTTATCTGTATTGAGATGTAGCCTTGCTCTTATTGAGCCGGCCCAGAAGGTGTACGGCTCCCCACACGCATGTTCAACCCATGTTGCATCGATTCCCTCTCTCATTATACGGCCATCCCTTTCACACGACTGCATGTGCAGTGGTTCAAATTCACACGGATCTTGTAGACAATCACTGCCGCTACTATGGAAATCAATAGCAGGCATGGATCAACACAGGCTAAGGTGATGCATGTTGCTAACATAAACATCATTCTGTAAGCACTGTTGCTGCGTGTATGCATGGTTGATGTTGTGACACTATTTGTTAAAGGAATTGCTCATCTAGAAGTGAAAATTTGCTGACAATTTCCTTACCCTCAGTCTATTTAAGAGAGATGAGTTTGTTTCTTCAATGGAACAGATTCGGAGAAATTTAGCATTACATCACTTGTTCACCAATGGATACTCTGCAGTGAATGGGTGCCGTTAGAATGAGAGTTCAAATAGCTGATAAAAAATTACAATAATCCACATGACTCCAGTCCATTAATTAACATCTTGTGAAGCAAATTGCTGTGTTTGCAATAAACACATTCGCCATTAAGGGGACTACATTATTAAAAGGGGAAAGATAGTTAGAAGAGATTACGTTAAAACGCCTTAATTATGGATTTGTCTCTTACACAGTTGCATCTTTTCACTTCACAAGACATTAACTGAGGGACTGGAGTCATGTTGATTGCTTGTGATGTTTTTTTTGTATCAAACTGTTTGGACTCTCATTCTGACTGCACTCATTCACTGCAGAGGATCCATTGATGTGCAAGTGATGTAATGCTAAATTTCTCCAAATCAGTTTTGATGATGAAACAAACTCATCTACATCTCGGATATAGTATATATCAAAATATAGTTAAAATTATGATATACTTTTTACTAAGAAAAAATTACATCTGAAAAAAACTTTCATACAGTGTTCAATCACTGTGCAAATCAAATCATACAGTGCAGGAACACAGAAAAGGAAATGGTATCATAGAAAGGATCAATACGTCAATCAATATAAATCAATAAGTCTCTTTAAACACCATTTCAAATCTAAAAAAGATTATTTAAAATGTTTATGACAAGGTTAGTTTAGGTTGTAAAATCTCATGTGATAATATCAAACAATGCAATGAAGATTATGAATTAATTAAAACAATATTTATTATTTTTTGTCTATATATGTGTTTATTAATAATTCATATTAATTAATATAATGGATTAAAAATTCATATAACTTCATTATTAATTCATACGAATATACTATACTACTTCAGTCTTCCATCTTCTACAGACGTTTTGAAGATTCTCTCATGCATGCAGCTATGATCCACTGGTGAGTGAATCAAAAACATGTGTCATGGTGCATTGAGACTGCAAGGTTTCACGGCAGATGTGTGTGTGTGTTCTCAGTCAGTTTTAGTGTTTGGAACAGCACCAGCATTTCTCAGACTGGTGAAGAGCTGTCAGAGCTGGCACGTCGCGTATCCTGCCACGCCTGCCACTGGGGCAGCTGGGAGCAGCAGGGAGTTTAAGTTGCAAGGATCTGGCGGGCCGTTACCAACTAGCTGTAAGACCGAAGGGAGCGCTCCATCAGCCACCAGCAGGGAGCATGCGCCTTCCCCATCCACCTGAAGGTTTACTTTACAAATGACAACATATCCCCGCCTCCCTAACCATATGTTTCACCACAAGGCTATATGGTACTGCACTGGCACTCTATCTTTCTTCGTTTTTTCTTAAATTTTTGAGGAACGATTCATCCTGATTTTAATACAATGTTTGAACTAGAAATTACAATTTCGCACTCTAGGACATCACAGCTTCAATTAGTCTCAATGGAAAGACTGGCTGGAAAACCTGTGAACTGCAAATAAAAGTCGTCATCTTATTATCCCGGGTTCTTTAAGCAGAACATTCAGTTCCAGTGGTACAGATAAGACAAACTCGGTTTCATTCATAATAGATACAGAATATTGACATGATAGCACTATAAAATAATAAGATTAACTGATAATGCTATGTTCAGACTCCAGGCAAAAGTGGCCCAAATCAGTTTTTTGTGCTCATGTGACTCAGATCTGTTTTTTTCATAACAGTGTGAACAACACAAACCAAATGGAATCTGATTTTGCATCTGAAAAGTATGAAAAGTAGAACTTTCCTCTCCTCCTTCTCATCCTCATCTTCATTCTCCCTATTGCCTGTACACATCTATTTAAAGAACGTGAAAGTGCCCCTATTATGCCTTTTCGAATATTACCTTTCATGCAGTGTGTCATGTAGCTGTATGTGAATATAAACTATCTGCAAAGTTGTGAAGCTGACAGTGCATATTATTGTCTATCAAAAAAAAAGAGTCGGCTCGCAATCACCTAAACGAGTCGTCAGGAATTCTAATCTTATTCTGTTACTGCTCTAGGTCCAACGAAATTTGCCATTATGTATGCCCAGTTCTACGTCGCCTAATTGCCCGCCTACAAACAGTAAAATTTCCATGTGGAACATATGTTGCGAAGACGCCGTATTCCTACGCTGTGGAGTAAATTTGTTTTTTATAACATTTATATTACCACAAACTTGTTACACTTGCACTTACCATGCGAAAGTTCTGCTCCAGTCACGCTGGAGATCATTCTATTGTCGATCCGCCACTTCAACGTTTCATCATCAGAATCCGGCTCGAATGGTAAGGAAATCAATTACATATTTTCTTGTATTGACAAGTCTCTGGGCTGTAATTAGTATGGCCATGGATGTTTCGTTTCCGACAAACGCTGTACGCAGTAGACCAATCCAGAGCCAATCTCTCTACGGCTCTGGACCAATCATAAAGGACTGCGCCATCTGACCAATCAGAGCAGTGAGGGTTCACGGAAAGGAGGGGTTTAGAGAGATTGATTCTTTGAACTGCTTCGCACGAGTTGTTTGCGAATAATTTAGAAATGAGGTAAAATTAAATCTATTTTTGAGAAAATTAACGTGTTTTTTGACCTTGCATGCAAGTAAACCTGTTTTAGGAGGCTCTTAAAACAATATTAGCAACCTTAAAAATGTCATAATAGGGGCCCTTTACGTGCTGATTTCAGTGTCCTCCATGTTTAAGTCCCTATGTCAGTTAGGGGCCATGAACAGTTTATACTCAAATCTGATACTGGCCACAAAAAAAATTAAAAATAAAAATCAGGTTTGAGCACTAAGATATACCCACTGCAACTATTTAAAGGGGTCATGTGATGCTATTTCATTTTTTCCTTTCTCTTTGGATTGTTACAAGCTGTTGGTGCATAAAGAAGGTCTGTAAAGTTGAAAAAGACTAAAGTCTCAAATCGAAATGGATATTCTTATAAAAGTTAAGAGTCAGCCACACAAACCTAAATCACCTCGTTCTTACACGCCCCCACATTTCTACGTCACGATATGGGAAGATTTGCATAAAGCCGCCCAAATGTTCACGCACAGAAAGCAGGCGTAAACTTGTATTTCGCTGTAGTATTGTTGCCACGCCTCCATGTTGTGGAGATGCTGTGTGTGATTTTGTGAAAGCGAAACTACTTTGTTTGGTATTCCAAGAGGCGGATATAATCTTGTCAGGCCTAGAGTGATCCGTGCTGGTTGCTGATGAAATACAACAACTTTGCACTGTGGATCGCAGGATCGGCTTTCACTGTGGATGAAGCGGAGTCCAGCCTGGGGTTGTCACGTGTGGTTGCCGCAAGCCTCCTTTGTCGAATACGCCGGGCGCCGCTCACTCAAGCCGCTGTTTCGTTGTGAAATGAAACTACTTTGTTTGGCCTTGCAAAAGAGGATAATGTTCTATAAAAGTGGGGCAGTTCCAACTTTGCAAGGACAGTCTGGCACTTCTGACACACAGTCTGTAAGTACATTTTCATATTTAAATAATTTGCCACTGATGATTCAAACACGAGTTTGGGCAGTGTAGAGTAGCGCTTGTTGTTTTCTCCGATTACAAATGCAGACATGTTTTATGTTTATGCGGCGCGATACGCAACACGTAAAAACACAGTACAAGTCATTACAATCAGTAATTATGTCACCACTGGATACAACAAATGCCTCATTTACAATGGGTTTATGGGTTTTGTTCGTAGCGCCGGGCCTATGGAAACATAAGCCTGTATGAGGGAAAACACAGTATGTAAGGGGCGTAACATTTACTGTGCACGCTTGAGGATTCAGCCACACAAAACATGGATAGCTGGCCAAGCAGCCCCTCCCCCCCCCCCCCCCCCTGAGCACACTTCGCTTTTCAGAACGATGCGCTTTGTAAAAATCGACGCGTTCAGAAAGGCGGGGCATAGAGGAGAAACAATAATTACAGTATGTTGAAAATAATGTTTTTTAACCTTAAACCACAAACACATTTCATTACACCAAATATACAAAATAATGTTCTTTTAAGCAACACCATATGACCCCTTTAACAATAAAAATATTTTATCACAGGCAAAGTAATTTGACTTGTATTATTTACAGATTATGATATTTGTTGAAAAATACTTTTGCTCTGAAAAATCAGAAAAATAAAGACTTATTTATGTATTTATTTTTTACAATAAACTTTTTGCCTTTATTACTTCTCCCTCCATCTTCAATACATTAAAAAATGTATTACTGTATTTTTCAACAAAAATAACATTTTAGTTAATAATAATGTGCAAAATGACAAAAAAGTACTGTAACAACAAACTCTACACACATATCATAAGGCAATTGTTGTAACTTAGTTCAAGTTCAATTGGTTCACTGTCTGCAAATTTTACAGGAGCTAAGAAACTTATTTAGACTTAATAAAAATTGCATCACTCATCTTTTATACATTCCACAGATCCTCTAAGGGCTAGTGTGTTTGTTTGTTTGTTAAATATTTGATCTACTGTAATGTGATTATGCAGTCAGTGACCAGTAAGACGATACACAATTTACCATATTTACAGAAGTCTCCAGATACTGTCTGGGCCACACAATGTTTCAGTTCTCAATTTAAATTGTGATACCCTCTTACCCTCTTAGTATCTACAGTTTGCCAACATGTGTATGCGTGCATTCAGTTCTATACCCCTCCAACCTCATCCGCCACTAGGGGAGGTGCATTAACATGACAGCCTCCAACGATTGCTCATTGTTAGCGATTGTGGGCGCAAGTTCTTCACAGAGCATTCTGTCACAGCGGGAAATCACAGAATAAAGGAAAAAGAGGGGTAAAGGAGAGTGAGAGGAAAGACGCAGAGAAGCAGCATAACCGCTTTCTTCTCCGACCGACTTCAAAGCAGGGATATGAAGAATTTAAACCTCTGAATCTTTAAAGAACTCCAGGGACTCACTCAAATCAGCGCTGGAGGGTAGATAGCAAAACTCAAATCTCAATATAACCCAGCTCCCCTGGTCTCCGTTCATCGCACCCCAAAATTCACTCTTAATGAACTTAGAGACGGGTGACTTGATGTGAACAGACTTCTGGAGCTCACTGGAATGAATATGGATTACTCTGGGGTTACTTCAACCTTATGAGGTCCAGTCAAACAGAGGAACTCCGAGACATGGGAAGTCCTAATTAAGTCAGTCTGATGTAATTTATTTAAGAGAGGTCAAGGGAAAGACATCTCTGAGCAACAGTGAATAATAGAGCACTGACATCTTGTAAAACTTTGTAGTTATGAGGACTATTGTAGCTGCAAGATGACGTGTAAAGCCCTTGACTTGACATTACGAGCTGTAACGGTACGTACCAGTACAGTGACCACCCGTAGGACCACCCCGCGCATGTTGTTCTCCAGCTTTCGATCTGTTAGTGTCCCGTTCAGTCCTGGATGGGGTCCCAAGTGGCGAGCTGAAGAAATGCAGAAAGGTCACAGTAAGTTCATGGCATGCACATAAAGAACTATTGATTACACTAACAGCCTATAGATTTTTACACGTAAATGAGTTTATTTCAGAACAAAGCAGATGGGAGTTTCTTTCTAATGTCTTTTTCACATCCATCTATGAAAAGAAAGAAAAATCCTAAATGTGAAGACTATCAGTTCTGTTACTGCAATAAGACTATAAATGGTGATTAAATGGACAGCTTGGCTTGAACTGGACTGTCATTTTTTTTTTTTTTTTTAAATAAATGCAGCCTTGGTGATCATACAAATTTTTTTTCTCAAAACTATAATCTTACCAAGCCTACCACTTTGCTTTTATCCCCAATAATTCAGATCATTTTACAGAAAATCTTCTGAGCATTCATGTATTCCTCTGGGAATTACTGAATTAATCTTTGTTGTCTTTGTAAAAACTAGTTATTTGATTTGAACAGACGCAACATATTCATGTTATTCCTTTTATGTGACAGAGATCTCTGATGTGTTTGGTTGGTGCCGTTTGATAGCTAGTTAAATTTGCGACCCATACGCTGTCCTCTTAGAACTCAATACTCTCCGGATTCAATGCAAAGATGCAACCATTTTCTCTTCCAATTGCATCTGAATTTAATGAGACCAGCTGCCCCGATTGGAATACAGTCAGTGAGCTGATAGATTTATCATTGGCCTTTCCATGTGGTGTTATTGTTAATATTTATTCTGAAAAGCCATGACACATTTTAGTCTAACAATGCTTGGCTTTTGAAACACAGCTCATATTGTCAGACACACAAACTTGTGGTTCTGGCTATTTTTAAACCACAGCAAGTTGCAATCAGAATATGAAACACCAAATTTGCTGAATACCTCATATTTTAATGTTACGTAAACATCAGTTAGACCCGCTAAAAAACAATGTGAAAAAGCAATTACTAATACAATGCACGGAACACACACACACAAACACACCACACACACAACAAAACAAGCAACCAAAAAAAAAGTTTTACAAGAAACCAGCAAGGGTAAACAATCATGATTCAGACGAGTAATTTAGGGCTATGCTTTAATACCCAAACACAAATCTGTTCACCAAACTCTAATTACACTTAGCTAATGTGTGCCGCATAAACAAACAATTCGTTGCCCCACTGTGCTCATTTTTCCTCTCGATTTGGATAACAACAGAAAACAACTATTGATTTATTTGCCCAATAAAACAACAGCGTTGAGAGAAAAAGCAATACTTCCTGAAATGTGTCAAGCTACCTGTGAGAAAAAAAAAGAAGAAAAAAAAAAAAATTCTCCACAAAGAGAGTCAAACTTTCGGTCACTGTGAAGAGAGTGTTGGAAACTGATTCCTGCTCACTACAACATGATCTGACGGGGATCGGAGGGCGGGAATGTAAAATACTTTGATGCTTTTGAAGTTTCCCATGAAAGTACTCTTATGACAGAATACAAACTGCAACAAAATATATGTGGAATAATAAACTGCCATACACACTTGCATAGCCAGCTATGCACCAATACAAATGTCACGCTTTGTCCGTGCAATTCAAATGTCACCCTTTATGCATTCATAAACATGGCACCAACACAACCTTAAAAAAAATCCCTTCTTTGGATCTTGGAGGAAATGAAGCTCACCTTCACAAACAAACGAGTTCTGAAACACAATTCAACTCAACATATCACTGCACACTATGAGTCGTATTATCGTGGGCTCCGGCTAGTCATTAGCATAATATTTAGACTGGGATTAGACAGGGTACATGCCATCCCATGGAGGCTAGGAATGACAGAGCCTTTACATAACTATCCACTTCAGAGGCACTGTGGGCATTTATTTTTATAGGCAAGGCAGCCATTTTAAGTTCATTCTTATCAAATCTGTCTGAAGTACCAGTCTACTATCATTATGTAATCAAATCATCTAAAATATTAATGGGCTGGAAGGGGTACTTGTGTGTGTGCATTTTCTTTGACGTGACTCGAGAGTCAATATTGTTTAATATCAAGCTGCATCAAAGAGCCAAAAGTTGTGTGTAGAAAACAGTTTGTATGCTAACCTTTGAGACAGTTTATTCATTCTTATCGTAGGTATTCGGCCCTTAGTGGTTTATCATCAATTCAGTCAGGTAGTCATGTCAGTTCAGAATATAAATACACAAACTCTGTACACCTAGAGCCAAAATTGCAGTTCTAAAACCTAGTGAGCAGTCTTGCTCCCTACATTCTAAGGCAGCACCCTAACTGAAATAAAACCTCATTAAGTGACCGATTTAGAACATCTTACATACAGGAGAGAACACGGACACCGTCCCCCCCATTGATCTCTCCCATACTGGTCTATAGTCTTTGATATTCGTACTAAGTAAGATGATATCATCCCCTGTCACACACATGTACCCCATAATGTCTACTACTCTCATCCATATCCTTCCCGCCCTAACATATCAAATCGCGTTGTAAAATCTTCCCTGGCCTCCAATCTGTTGGGTTTTAGCCCAATTCTTCCACACATTGAGGCTTGTTGCCCTGCATTGTGGGATTCGACAGGCTATATAGGACAAAGATTGTAAGAATCATCGGGATGAAGGATAGATGAGCTATACTAGCGCGGACCCTCACCTCTCATCAACCGTGCCAGAAATAACTGTTGTGTTCATTCAAACCCCCCCCCCCCCCCCCTTTTCATCACAATTTCACCATCCAGTTAGGCACCCTCAACAATACCTTCCTTCACAAAACAGCCAGAAACCTTGAGGTACGTGATGTAAGGCGGATTTTAGACACAGCTTGCTTAAAATGCCCGGTCTGCGATTTGCTTGTTCCCATCACGAAGATCAGGATCGTCCCTTAGGAACTGTTGCACAAATCTTGTGCAAGCTTTTTCTGTCAGGCTGGACTATTGCATGCTCTGGAGGTTCTTCAGACATTTCTATCAAACCTCTACAGTTAATCCAGAATGTGGCTGCAAGATTATTTTTTAATGAGCCGAAAAGAATGCACGTCACATCTCTGTTTATCAGTTTGCACTGGCTAACATTAGCTGCTCGCATTAAATTCAAGGCATTAATGTTTGCCTACAAAACCACCACTGACTCTGCTGCACCCCTTTACCTAAATTCATTACATCAGAGTTATGTGCCCTCTAGAAGCTTGAGTTCTGCAAGTGAATGTCGCTTTATTGTGCCATCCCAAAGAAAAACAAAATCACTTTCACGGACTTTTAAATCAAATGTTCCCTCCTGGTGGAATGACCAACCCAAATCAATCCGAGCAGCTGAGTCCATCTTCAAGAAATCATGCTAAAAAAACACATCTCTTCCATCTTTTTGACCTTCTAACTCTAGCACTCTCTATTATAATTCTATTCTTTAAAAAAAAAAACATTGTCCCTTTTAAACTTGCTCCCTATTCATTTACTGCTTTTTAAAAAACAACAACAAAAAAACAACACTAGCTTTTCCAATGTTTTTGTATTCTATCTATTTGTTTTCTTATTTATTATACAATTAACAAAAGGTAAAAAAAGCCTCCCTAACACTAGTTGCGATTCTTTCTATCTATCTATTTTCTTTTTATTTATTATATCTATCCAACACCTTGCTACAGTACGTGTTACGGCGTAAGCTAACTGATGCATTGTGACTCGCATTGCACTACTCCTTGATGCTTTGTTGATTTTGATTGCTTCCTTCCCCTTTGTAGTCGCCTTGGCTAAAAGCGTTTGTAACTGAGAACTGTCACTAAACGACTTTTGCTAAGAAGGTCTCTCGACGGGCCGCCATGATGGGCTTGGTATGGCGCAGCCTATGATCAGGTGGACGGTTACTTATGAACTGTAAGAGGTCCAGACTACCCGATGTTAACAAATGTAAACTAAGTAGTGCAACTATTTCAATTCCTATTCAGTATGCAAATGATTACTTTGCCACTTTTGATTATTTTTCACAATTCTAATGAAGTTTCAAGTGTTATGCATGTGAATGAAAATTTAAATGGCAGGCAGGTTAACTACAGTAGTAGCCTAATCAACGCTGATTACTGTCAGCCTTTCAAAATACTTTTCACTAGAATTAAAGAGTATAATAATTCAAATTGAAAGAACAGCACCTCAAAATCGGACTTTAGCAGCTCTTTTTACTTTTGAGATCACTTTGAGGTTAAATACAGTTTTAAAATCATAAGATAATATATGATACTGTTTTTGAAATCAAATCATTACATAGATATTACAGGAAACACTGGCATCTAACAATTCTTTGGAAAAAATGGTAATCTTAAAAAAATAAAGCATTCACACAAACCCAAATAGGAAATAAAACGGTTATCAAATAAGCATGTGTCCTATTCTGTGTCCTAAACTCCTGAAACATTGATGTCTCATATTTAAAGCAGTCAATGCAATTTGTGAAAGAAATCAATCAAATCTGTATGTGTGTGAAATTATTCAGATGTAACCCCCTTTGTAATGTAAGTAACTGTAATTAAATTACACATTTTTTCTCAGTAACTGTAACAGTTACATTTATTTTGTAATTAAATTATGTATTTCCATTACAGTTACTCCCCAACACTGCCTATGATGCTAGCGTTCCTTTTCACTCAAATAAGCTGACAGACACTTCGTTTTAACAGGTTGAAAGCATAAATGCGAACTTTGTCTACACAATTCAAACAGATCTGTGCACATAATTAAAGGTGAGGAAGGACGAGTCTGACTCATGATCATAAATTCAAGCTGAAGCCATACATAAATTGATTCACTTGAACTGCATGTCTATATATCTAAAACATGACACTCTATGTCTGGTCTTGATCTTCCAGAATGGCTGTTCCATATAGATCAGCATCTGGTGCAAATAAAGAGAAAGTCAAAGAGAAAGCGAAAAAATGCTGTTTCTGTCTCTTTTACTCAGATGCACTTATAAAATGGCATAATTCAATAGACAATCAACCTTCACTTTCAGCCATTAAACATTTATTATCAATCCTATCCTGCGGGAGCAGGTGGAATGTTTTTATGATGTATGATTGATTGATTCACAAAGCTCCATTAATTAAAACGAACCTTTTTGTGGCTAAGGACACTGCTATGCTTTTAAGTGTCTCCGTATTGATCTCGAGGAACAGGTCAGGTTTGAAGAGTGGCCCTGGAAAGCAGATTCAAAGCAAATGTGAGTCTAAAAATCAGTAATTATGTTTTGATTGCGAAACAATGTAATTTAAAACCCCTGCACTGTCCATGGAGGCCAAATCCGCAATATCCGATAAAGGTCTTCTTGAGCACGTCTAGTAAACTCATAACAGCTATATTTACAGCAAGCAAGGCATGCTAAATGCCTGTGAGAAATTTCAAGCCTCGTCTAATCAATAAAATATTATCCACCGTGGGAAAACATGCAGCCGTATTGCTGAATCGCTGCCGCTGACTGCGTCAGCATGAATCGACACATCCATCGACCTCTGGACTCGTCGCTCATCGTGTTGACTTCTGGGAACGGTGAGAAACACACAAGGCCGACTTGGTAACGTTCAAAGCAGAGCATTCTAGGCGGTTCCGTCGTCACAATCGCTGGAGCACAACTGTCATTCTTTGGTTGTTTAGTGTGTAGTTTCAAGGGGGATTCTGAGGCCTGGCGTGACGGAAGGTGTTCTGTCATATGAAAAAGGGTTTGCATATGAATCTCAAACCGCGGGTGGACGTTTGTCCCTCCTCTAACAGTTGGGGAGTCGTATTCTAGAGAGACCAGTACTGTAAATTTCAAGTCGAAAAAAACAGAAGCGCAAGGGAGATGAGAGAGAGAGAGTGATGAGAGAGAGAGAGTGATGAGAGAGAGAGAGTGGAGAGAGAGAGAGAGAGAGAGAGGTCTGCCTCTTATCTTCAGAGGGACAGATAAGAGCTCATTTCCCACTGCGGAATAGAAACAAGCGGGCCTCTCCGGGCTCTCTGGCAAGAGAATGACAACATTAGCATCCCATAATGCCTCGATCTATTCTGCACATTCCCATTTTGTGTGCGGGCGTATCACCGACTGCTCTCGCCATTTCGGCACTTCATGCATGGATCTGTTCACCTTGATCAGATGCGATTGCCACCACTCGGCCGCAAAGCCGGAGTTAGCAGATAGTTTCAAAGGTGATGCGTGGATATGAGTAACCTCGCAGCTGGTAATGCCAGGGTTTCGATAACCTCTCGGGATGATGATGGGACAGTTTGTGGTAGTGCAAGGCAGAGGAGAGTCAAAGCCAAGACCACCACCAGAAAGCTTGCCGGACTCCTATTGCTCCTATTTTTTACCACCTGCATATGTGACTAGTGACTAGGGCTGTGTATCACCAGCAAAGTCACGATACGATACGTATCACGATACAGAGGCCCTGATACGATACGTATCACGATACGGGACTGCACTGAATTTCACCTCAGCAGAATTTTCTAAAAACAGCGAGTTATAAACACTGTTACTAAGTGCCCTTTCTAACATTGCAGAGCAGGCAGTGCCCTCTCGCATATAAGGGGCCTGACGTATCCACAGTACAATATAGGAATGGCTATGTTTCATGTTTAATTGTGCACTCCCAACCAGGTCAATATTCTGAGTGTTTGCATCTTTTTTTTAAGCCCATAAATTAAACTAACGCGCTGTCTTCACTGTATCTAACGCACACACGCTCAAGGCTGATTTATACTCTACGTGTGCGCAAGTTTGCTTTGAGTGCGCGCGACGTCGTTTCGCGTGGCAGTGTGCACTACATTTTTTATAACTTTCCACACAGCTCCGCTTCCGAAGATGCACAAGTTCAAAGCGACTCTAGCCGAACATGCACGTCTGTGCCAGCATTGGTGAACAGAAGCAGTTTGATGTTAAGTTCAGTGACACACACAGATCACGTTGTGGCCGAACTCAGACATTCAGGAACAAACGTTTTAGCGCTGCCCCGCAATATTATCAATAAAATAGCTTAATCGCTCAAGAGCTACAATATCTTTCTCAACAAGGAGCTGGTAACATCATTGTTTCTAAAGGAATTAAAGCCATAGCTTTACTGTTAATAGAGAAACGCGGCTGTGTAGTGAGAGTTCTCCCTCTCACTACACAGCCTCTCTCTCTCGCTCTGTGTCGTAAATGAACCGTTGATGAATTAAACTTTTCTGAGAATAGAATATCGAAGTGGAGATCGCTAAACTGCAAGCTAAACTAAAACCGGTGTTTTCAGAAAGCAAGCGCGTATCCTCAGTGGAGAGAGCACGCGTACACATGGTTGCCAGGTTGACAAAGACAAGTAGCACACTTAGCAGATATTCCGTATGCGCAAGTGGGAAGCTCTGTTTCGGGGATTACGTCTCTTTATATCAGGCAACCCAGTTGTGTTCCTCTGCGGCCAGATTAAACCTTGTTGTAGCTTGAATGTATTCATTCTTTTTTTAGAAACTTCACACTTCTACCCCCAGTTAAATGTTGTAAAATTTTAAAAAAATTAAGTCGCCACTATGCACAGTGCCACAATATCGATTACAGGGCAGGTACGATATCGTATAGGCAATCTCTGTGACGAGACATCGTAGTATCGATTTTTGAAAACAGCATACTAGGACACTATTTTGTAAGTCTTAAAGGGATAGTTAAGCCAAAAATGATTTTTTTTCATCATTTACTCCCCGTTATGTCTTTCAAAACATGTATGATTTTCTTGCTTCCACTGAATACAAAAGGATGAAGTCATCCGGGTTTGGAATAACAAGTATGAGGATGAGTAAATCACAGAATTATCATTTTTAGGTGAACTATCCCTTTAAACCATTGACACAGACCCACCAGCTCTCAATAATAAAACAAAAACACATACAATATAATAGTCTAATACTAAAATAAATAAAAATGACCTAAAATAAAAAATACAACCGCGTACAAATGCCATGTAAACTTATAAATTGTTGTTTTTTTATGAAAATTAAAAAACTTAGATAAAGATAAAAAAAAAAAAGCATTCAATCAGTACTATTTTTACAGCAATTACTAACATATTTTTTGAAATAGTCATGATCAAAAAGTGACCAGTTGAAAGAATTATAATATCCTATTTTTTTTTTCAAATAAATGCTGTCTTTTATTCATCAAACAATCCTAAAAATATTTGGTTTTCCACAAAAAAATATTGAGCAGCATAATATTAAGTCCATAAAAATATTAAGCACAACTGTTTCAACATTGATAATACTTAATAATAAAAAATAAGCAGATAATTATTCAGGAGAAATTATGCTACAAAATTTAGCTTTGCCATTAAAGAAAAAAAAAACTTTAAAATGTATGAAAATAGATTTTTTTTATTTTAATTTAAATTAATGTAATTTGTACATTACAGTAATTCGTTAGTGTCCTAACTACATGCGACGCAACGCTGCGACACGCAATAAAAGGTATCTTTTTCCATGTTAATCTGAGTTTTTGTCCTAACCAGCCCCGACGGCGACACGCAAAATTTCTATTTTAGAAATGGTTTCTATTTCAGCGACGTCGCAGCAGGAACAACAGCATACCAACTATATGACAGTAGATAATCTCAGGCGATTATGTGCTTTATTCAAAGTTAAACGTGTCTAATGTGAGTTTGAATATCATATTGCGTGGCATTTATAGCCATACTGAAAACAACAACATAGTTTACCTCAGATCTTGAAAATAAAAGCAAAGATGTAAGTTAAAACTGTGAACTCATTGCGAACCAACAAGCGTATTCCATAACAAAGATGGTTTCAGTCACTCAGTATGTACATTTAATAATGTTAAAAAGGTTTAACATTTATGAATTAGAATATAAACGTATCCATTTCGTTGTGAGTGCAGAGCGCATCCAGAGAGAGCCCGCCCACGCACGCTTCTGATTGGCTGTGATATTTAATTGATTCTGTCGCGTCGCATCTAGTGTGGACACCCAAATTGCTTGTCGCTGGAATCTGTCACATCACGTGCCGGTAGGACACGGTGTACCGAACCCAAAAGTTTTAAATTGGTCGTGCATGTACTGTAAAAGTTGTAACTTTTTTGTAAACAAAATTGTGGAAACAAATTGCTAAAATTACATGCGTACATTTAGGAGAGATGCCAACAAATTATTATCAGTGCAAATCTAAACAAGAACAACTGGTCTGACAGGGCCAGCAGGAAAAAAAAACACACTTTTGAGACCTGTTTTCTCTGTTTTCAATTAAAATCACACCATCCATGCAATGAACATACTGCCTATACTGACCTACACTTCTATTGAGTTCTCCACCTCAGTGCATCCATGTTCACAGGATTAGCAACTGTGTCTAGCAATTAATTTGAGCAGTTATGCCTTCCCACGCCAGGACGCTCCACTGGGACCTTATGGGACGTATTGCTATACTAACATATTGCAGGCAAGGTCATATCAATAGAGCCCTGCCTCAGGCAATTTGTAAACAGTACCTCACAAGTAGTTTGGAGATCAATCGCCAGAAATAAAATGCTGACGATGCAAAGCAGCACCTGCCATGCCAATGGCCTAAGCATGACTGCCCACACAGGCTTATTTAAGCATCACCACGACAGTCATCTTAAATCAAACTCATCCCGAGCATCTCAGCAAGCATATTTCAAAAACACCTCAATACGCTGGCTGACGTGTGGTTTTGCCATCAAATATAGATGAGCAGGCTTTCATTTTGCAGCAAACTTACAATTATGCCCAGAATCCTTCAAGAGTCAAATGAGGTTACATTTTAGTAAATGGTTATATGACATGCCATCATCTTCTACAAACACTGATATATAAATTTACCATCAGAAGCTTACCAAAGATTATATATATTAGACTATATTATATTTATATATATCTATTATATAGTATATATATATAATATGTGCATTTGGACCAATCAGACACCAGCTATTTGTTATATTTAACAAATTCTCTAATGCCTCCCAGGCCCCCCCCCCCACTATGAGGGTCTATGGACCCTTCCCCCTAAATGCATCTAACACCTCAAAAAGGCAGAACAGGCCTCTAGTTCCATGGCAACCATGACACCTTTGCTAGACCAGATATAACTTTACGACCTAATGGCATGTTGAGAGTTCTCCCTCGCACTACATTTTCCATAGGAAAGACACATAATGCACAGCAAAATGGACTCTTCTATAATTAATTCATAGAAAAACCTTTCTTTGAATGAACACACATACCCGTCATTGGGTATACCCTACTGTTCTTGAATATTGTCTTTTGCATTGTACACTCTTAAAAATAAAAGGTGCTTCAAAAGGTTCAAGCGATGCCATAGAATAACCATTTTTGGTTTCACAAAGAACCATTCAGTAAAAGGTTCTTAAAGAACCGTGTATTTCTTACCTTTTTATAATCTGAATATCCTTCTTTCGCCGCAAAGTAGCTTTTGTGAAACAGAAAGGTTCTTTAGGTGTTAAAGGTTCTTTATGGAACCGTTTATACAAAAAAGGTTCTTCTATGGCATCGGGAAGCACCTTTATTTTTAAGAGCGTATACTCCTGTCATGTGATGTTATGATAGATCACTAGTTAAATACCTCACCTATATCATGTTTAGTATCTATGAATTAGTCTTCTGATGATCTAAATGAGAGTGCATATTACATGTTGATACCTATGTAACATATTAATGTTCTAAGAATATTTACTAGTTTGTGCATCAACACCCAATCGAATTACATATGCGAAATACCATGCTTGGAGACAAAGAGTCGTAAACTTTCCCTCCAAATGTTCAAGACACCATTGGCTCTTTGATTCCCCCGGAGGTGTGAGCTCAATAGGACATAAAACATCAGTGACCCGCCTCTGTCAGTCTGCGGTTCTGTTAGATACGGAGAAGATGAGGATGTGAGCTAGAAGTCTTCTGTACCTTAAGTCTGAGCCAGGCCTCGGCCTTGACTTTCCATTCACCAAAGATCCTAGGATCTCAGCTGATGTCTCTTTTAGCTCTTTTTCACTTTCCACTGGGAAGAAATTTCCAGTCACCATCGAGTCAGAACATCTTTGGAATTCATCTCTCTTCAAACCCAGAAGAACGTGATCGCAAGTCCAAAACCTTGAAACCATCAAGACTTTCATCTGAGACTGCATCCGGACACTCGTCAACGACCAAGGCAATGCAATTATCATACAGTTAACTAACGAAACAGAGGTTTGTCATAGTTGGTAGATGACTTGTAAAAGCACTGATGTTTTTTAACTCGGGTGGTCTGAGGCTGTCCTTTTTCCAAACTGCATTCTCTTGTTTCTCTAATGGCTTCCTTCCATCCTCTTAGCTTCCCTTTTGTACACGCGTGCGTTTTATGTATGTTTGTTTGGTTGTTAGACTAGTTTGTGTAGTGTTTAGTTAATAAAAGCTTGTTCACAAATTACACGAGTTCGATTCGCCTTGCAATTAATGTCCCTTTCAAATTTTGTCCTTACTACATGCTCAATGCTTACACTGGATGAAAGTATTTTCTGTGGCCACGGAAATATTCTTTCCTAGAGTTGATATGAACTTACACTGAATGTTCCCTGGACGAACGGATTGGTTGATGGCAATTTAATTCTGCTACTGTTACTACTGGCAGCTGATATAAATAGTTGTAATTAATCATAATTAACTGTAATTATTTATATACATTTCCCTTTTTGAGCTAATTTGCTACAGCATCATATATAATATTTATATATATCTATATAATATATATATAAAACAGTAGTTTTCTTAATGATTTTGTGACGTGGTTTTGAATATCATCATGGTTGTGAAAACAACAATCCGCCATCTTTTTCGTCATTTACAATATATATTTTGTTCATGATAACTAAAAAACAATTAGAATATATACTGTAGATATAGAATAATTCAAATATTTGTGACAGGCAGAGTGCTTTAATTTAAAAAATCCAACTGTTAAATACATATTTTACAAATAGCTTTTTATAATCCTATTATTTAAATATTTTATATTAATTTTTTTTTACATATTTTTTCACTGTTACCATTTAATGATACTAGTCCTACATTATTAAAAATATTATAAAATACGGAATAGTAAAATAAAACAAGATTTTCTTACATTGTATATAACTATTCTGAATATATGTAAATATTATAATATAAATGGAATATTTTCTATAACAGAAGAACTGACTCTCCGAGTAGTAGTAGAATCCATTAATAGGCTGAACGTAGCAGATGCCTCCACTCTACCTCTGACACAGCTGACATCTGAACTATCAGGCGGTCTGTTAGTTCCTATCAATGGTATGAATTGATTTTACCCACAAACACACATCAATACACACATCTGATAATGAGGTTGTCTAATGAGAGAAAAAGATTCAGCTAAGGCAAAGTCCCTTCAGGGTTTCCAGTCTATTCTGTTTCGTTCAAGAGAAACCACACTGAGGTCTACCACAACCGCCCCCATGGAAATGAAGTACAAGACATGTACAAATGTTCAATAAAGTAACATTTTCTCTCTGTGTGCGCTAAACTAAAGCAGAATTAAGGGTTGGGAGACTGCAGGGTTGTGACACAGCACGCTAGGGACTGCTGAAAGGAGTGAGGAGCTCCGGGCTGTACATCAAAGTTCAGTCTGCGCTCTTTGCTGGGCAGATCCTGTGTGAATGGAATAAAATCATACACAAATGGACTGAAACTATTAAGCTCCATCCCTCTGTACAACTGACCTAATGACACCTGCACTGTATCCGCATTGCAAAAAGGCTTGTTCTTAATGAGTATTTTTCTTGTTGTCCAGTAAAAATATTTAAACATCGTTCAAATAAGATGCTTGAGAAGCACACTTGTGTAAGATAATATGTTTTTACATAATATTTAGTTGGAAGCAAAAACTGCATATTACAAGGTCACCAAACAGTTGCAAAAATAACCGGTAACACTTTAGACCTCTAAAATTCTCATTATTAAGCTTATTGGCATGCATATTACTAGCATAATGGTTGTTTATTAGTATTTATAAAGCACATATTAAATGTATTTTTCTGACTTTTTCAAGCTAGAAATGTACTCTTTACATTCAAGTTCATTTCATATGGTTTTCAAAACTTTTATTTTGTTGAAAAATTCAAAATAGAGACATTTTTACTACTCGCCTTCGACTATTGGACTCCACTGTATTGCACAGTCAGACCTGAGGAATATGTTATGCTAAGGCTTTTTAATATGTTCAGTTTCAGCTTCAGTTTACTCTAAATGTCATGTGGTATAACTATCAAGTAAAAGTTCATAACATTTAAATTTGAATCCATTGATTGAGTGGACAATCTTAATTATTTTTAAAAGGTATTTAATACTATATATTATATATATATATATCTTATATATATATATATATATACTATTCATAAATGGCTGTTTTAGCATTTATAAAGCCAGATTGGCTTTTTCTGCATTGCAGATTTGAGATCCTTTCATCCCGCCCATATCTAAAAATTAACAACTACCTTACTAACGATTTAATAAGCAGGAATACAAACGCTGTTTACCTGACTGTAGCTGTTTTCCTACAGACAAACAGACTTTCTTTTGTTAATTGAATTAGGATAAGCTTATGTCAGATGTTACTCTGCTTTACCTGAGATCAACTATAATTAAACTATGAAAAGTAAAAGTGCTGTACATAAATTCAAATTGACAATTATTGATGCTTACAAACACATTCGTAAAATATTTACAAAGTGGAAAAAACGCAGTCCCTAGGTTTCTGATTAAAAGAGTTTTGTAAACACAATTATCAGTTCAAATGAAATATTCATTTGAACTAATGATTGGATAAACAGTAATGGATTTGACTGTAATGCTGGACTAAAGCCAATCTATTTAATATTTAATCTTCAGACACAGCACAGGGCTTCAGAGAGGTGAACGTGTGAGCCATTTTAATAAAGCTTTGCGAACAAAGTCAATTAGTTCATACAAAAGATTAAAAACAATTTTAAATTGAGATTGAAAAATTGTGAGCCTATGTTTTTCAGTATAAATTCACTAAAGTCAAAGATTCATCACCTGACGTATTCACTAATTAGTTTTTGAAGTTCCCAGAAAGGCCATCTTTGAGCTTACAGCAAGCATTATTAATAATTATTTCTTAGAAATTTCATTATCGGGGAAAACAAAATATTTGTAATAAAATAAAAACAATCCTGTATTCACTGTCTAGGCCAAAACACTGTCTGTTTGTAATAGGCTAGATCGAAATGATGCTGTATATTGTTTCTAACCGAGACACAACATTCTGCAAACTTTTATTAAATGCACACAAACAGATGTACAGTATATGTCATATATTGTGGTAATCTATACTATTATAATCTATACTTCTTCAAAGTTTATATAGCATTATGAGTTATATTAAGTGTTTTATTTTAAACATTTAAAGTTAAGCTCATTTATAATACGTTTTAATTTTGTTTTTATGTTTTATTTGAATCATTTGCCCAAGCAAGTCATGAAGGCCAATATTTGATGCAGAAAAATAAAGATATCTACAAAAAAATATTGAATAATTTAGAAAAATCTTATTCAAAACAGAATCATTGAATTATGATTAGAATGTTCATAAAGACAATGAATAAAGCAAAATGAAAAATAAATATGCTTTGTTGAAATTTTGATATTATCTTCATCTAATTCTGCCTGCACATTACATTTGCATATGTACAGAAACAAAAACATGCTTGCATCTATGTGATGTTTAAATCAATACAGATCAGATATAACTTTGCTCTTGACAAAAGCAAGGACTCTTAACGGAGTGTACTTCCTTCTTTACCGCCACCTTAAAAATTAGAGCTGGGTACAGACTATCATGCCCTTCAGCAATATCTAGGGCAACTGTGAAATACTTCCTCCTCATCCTATTAAGACATTGACAGAGTGTGGACTGACTCAACCTTCTCCAAAAACATATCTCCCAGGGAAAGCAAGGGAGCGAGCCAGAGACCGACAAACAGAGAGAAGACAGGAACGACTGTGAATGCCTCTTTCTCCTTCATATTTAAAGCAGTTTTAAAGTTGATGCTGCCCTTAAGTCCTGCCCCAAAACAGCATTATGAGGCGGCTGAACGGAAAAGTCCAAAAGACTTGCGGGATCCTGACCCCAGATCCCTGCATCCTCTCTTTATCCGCTGCTTGAGGCCTGAGGCGGTGGGCTTCGGGGACACACTAATTCAGTCATGAGGAAACGTTCTGCATATGGGATTAGCCCACATCATAAAGCCTGTATGATGTAGCCTCACTTCCTGCAAGCAGATAATGATGTGGCCCTGTTGAATATTTCAGGCTGTGGATTGTTAAGTGCTTTTTCACGGGGGAATGCTGTTGTGCACTTTTGCTGTCTAACTGTGGTGTGATGCTCCATCTCTCCCTGGAGGAAGCACCTGGAAAGAGCACTGACCCTGATACTAAGATACTCTTTAATTAGACTTACTACAGAGACGGACAGGGAATTTTTTCTCTTTTTATTCCTCTTCTTTACACTCATGAATAAAATTGCATGAGGAGTATTAGGAAAGTAATGATTAAAGATGTATGTGATTTAAAGGGACAGTTCAGCCACAAACGAAAACCACATGACTTATGCAACCACTTTTATGGTGATTTTGCATCCTTTTTTGAAGCTTGACAGGGCCAGTTTTCATTCACTTTCATTTTATGGAAAAAAGCAGCCAGGATATTCTTCAGAAATTCAGCAGAAGAAAAAAAGTCATATGGGTTGGAAAAACACTGTGATGAAATGGAAAATCTTTTCAAATATACTTTACACCAATGTGGCAAGTCTAGAAATGTACTCTAATATTCAAGCTCATTCATATGGTTTTGAAAACTTTAATTTCTCTAAATGTGATGTGTGTAGTATCAAGTACATTCATACAGTTAAAGGTCCCATATTGTACACTTTCTGGAGTTTATTTTGAGGTTTTGATGTCCTTAAATAGATTGCGGATAGTACCAACAACCATCTCATATATTTTTACAGCTCCTCTCTCAGGAGCTCTGCTGAGAACAGGTCGATTTTGGCCTGTCTAATTAATATTCATGAGTCTCTCTTCTGATTGGCCTGTTGTTTTCTGAGTGACGCATGGCCTTGCCGACCACAGGTAACTAGGGTCAGCCAACGTCAGAGCGCTAGCTTGAGGCAGCAAAACAAAGGGGAAACTGGAGCACAGATTCGGCTACATAAGGAGCTTAAAATATCTTGTTGTGATGTTGGGTGCCAGAATCGACGTAATACAGCCTCAAATTAGAAATTTGATCGCATATCTGCTGCCACTGCCAGACAAAAAACCGACGACAGCTGTGGTTAAACGCGATAAAACGAGCAGACTGGACAGAAAGGATCGTTAAAAATGCTCGGATTTGCAGCGCACACTTCTTATCAGAAAAGGTTCAATAAAGTATTGTCTTTTGTTGTTATGGGCGCGTCTACAGATTCTTTGCCATATGTCTATGTTTCTTGCATCTCACGACTATGATGTGTATGAAATAATGTCTGTGTGCATGTGTGTAAAACAACAAACTGACGATATATATATATAATCATTTGTAATTGTATATACATTGTTGTGATTAATTGTGGCTGGAACAATAATGTAGCTGTAAAAATAGTTGCCTGCTGAAATTGAAATGTATATACATCTTCATCATGACTAGATAGACACGGTGAGTTTGTCTTTACTGTACACGTTAGATGTGATCCACCTCATAGTAACAATCCTGTCAGATCGTCCATCCTTTGAGTGAGAGTGTAACGTTACAGGTCGGCCGATCTGGTTTCGCTGTTAAAGTTAACCTTTTCGACATGTTTCCGTGTTGTCCTTGCTCAGCAAAAGCATGGACGTGATGTTGTCTGGGGGTTTGGCAAAGGGAGAGTGGGACTCGGGGTGGTGACTGAAGGCAATGACTGTGTAGTTCTGACGTCAACTTTTTACGGAAGTCACAACGGTTCGTGAAAAATAGCTAGAACTTTAAGCAGGCTGTGTGAATTTTACAGTGGACTGACTGTTTTGAAACTTATATGGTAGTTAAATAGCCCCTAGACCTCAGTAATCGTGAAAAAAGCCAGGAAATTTCAGTTTTGACAATATGGAACTTTTAAATATTGAATACATGTGAGTGTACAAACTATTTTTTAAAGGTAAAAAATGCATTTAAAATTATTTTCCAAGTTGATTATGGTTGTGTGTGTGTGTGTATGTATATATAGTATAATATTATATATATATATATATCTATATAATATATATAAACATCAATTATTCATTAATGTATAAATATCATTACATTTTTGGCGAGTTGCACACAATGACATTTTCCTTATCTTGCCTTGTCAAAAAATATTAAATTAAGTTTATTATTAAGATGATATTTTTAAAAAATTCAGCAGAAATTTCAGAAATTTAACAGAATAAATTAAGTCATATGGATTTGGAAAAAACATGTCAAAAGTACAATATATGGGCATTCATGAAAAAATAAATGAAATATCTTTTAAAATCTAGTTGGTGGAAATTATTATTATTATTATTATTGTGGCTTGGTCCCCTCTATGACATAATTTCCTCCTTTTTCTGCATGCTGCATGTTTTCTGCACAATACATGAATTTGAATTGGCAGACAAAATCTTTTCAAAAATAATAAGCAGTTTGTTAAAATATTATTAAAACTGCTTCCCAAAAATAACAAAATTAATTTTAAATTCAGAAATTATAAACATGTTCATTACAAAAGAGACTTGAGAGCTGGAAGGACACATGATTCTTGCCTTTTTGTCCAGCACAGACAATAGCCTTGGGCATTACGTTGAGGAATGGGGAAGCGAACAACCACATTTCTTTTATGAATCTCTCTGACATACGAAACTTTTCAGAGTTTCAGAGCTGGCATTGAATCAACCGCACTCGTTGCTTTTGTGATAAAAACACTTGGTGCTTTCACACTTTTGCTTGACCTTTAGTAAAGTAGACACAGCACCTGTGGCACACACTAGGTTTTTTTTCTGACGGCTTCATCAGCACTTGACAATTACCAGCAGGCAGCAGAGGAGCCTGCGGTGATCAAAGCCTTACACACCAAAGAAAGGGGGAAAAATTAGAGAAAGAAGGAGAGAGAAACAACTGGCAAGTCTAGGCACTGAAGTATGGAGAGGTGAGGACACTACAGACCCGCTGGGTTGTGTTAATCCGGCTGGAGCGGGAACATGGGAATGTGCTGATCCGCAGAGGCATGGAGAGTCTAAACGGCACTGTCTGTGGTAATCCTTGGGTTTACATGCTGTAATTCTACTGGAAGACGGCAGGAGGGCACACTGGGGGTCTGATCTAGAACCCCCACCTACGACCAGAGCATTCAATACACCCTCTACTAATGAGCAAGGTCACTTCAAGATTTATGAAGGTAAATTTAAGACTTAAGACCTTTTGTAGACCATTTAAAAGGGCACATGCCTATCGATCTATTTCATATCTATCTATCTATCTATCATATCTATCTATCTATCTATCATCTATCTAAACTATCACCACCATTCTTATTTGAAAAACTAACTTGGATGATTTCTTGTAAATTAAAAGGTAATGCATTACTTGATTAGTTACTTGAAAAAGTAATCATTGCGTAACTCACGTTACTTGTAATGCGCTGCCCCCAACACTGGTTACTTTACTAGTAACTTGAAAAAGTAATCTGATTGTGTAACTCGCGTTACTTGTAATGCGCTACCCCCAACAATGGTTACTTTACTAGTTACTTAAAAGTAATCTGATTACATAACTCACATTACTTGTAATGAGTTACCCCAACACTGGTTACTTTACTAGTTACTTGAGAAAAGTAATCTGATTACGTAACTCCCGTTACTTGTAATGCGTCCCAACACTGATTCTACTTTTACTAGTAACTTGAAAAAGTAATCTGATTGTGTAACTCACGTTACTTGTAATGTGCTACCCCAATACTGGTTACTTTACTAGTTACTTGAAAAAGTAATCTGATTGCGTAACTCACTTGCCTTGTAATGTGGCTATCCCAAACACTGTTATTTACTAGTTCTTTGAAAACGTAATCTGATTGCGAACTCACGTTACTTTTAATGACGCTACCCCAACAATGGTTACTTTACTATACGTGAAAAAGTAAATCTGAATTGCGTAACTCACGTACTTGTAATGTGGCTATCCCAACCTGTTCCCTTTCAGTCGGTCACTCTCGACGTCACGTCGGAGGACCGACGAAATTGGGATCTCGCTTAGAGGGACCAATCTACTTCGAGTGTAAACTAAACGAGCCAATGCACATTGGCATGCGATTATTGCATCCAGCTGCTGCTGATCACAGCGTGAGTTTAAGTAGGCAGCAGGTGCAGCGCATATTCAGCTTTTCGCTTCGGAGCCGAGTGATTACATCGTTCTGCTCCTGACTACTCTATTGAGAGAAGAAGACTGAACGAGTTCAGTGCGTTCTTGGAGAGCTCTTCGTGTTGGCGGACGGCGCTTCAGCGGTGGTGGTTTCCCGTGTCGAGTGGGTTGCACACATCAGGCTGCACTACCCCCTGTTCGTGTTGCAAATGATCATCTCCCCTGTGCGCCTCAGCACGCTAAAAGAGCTTTTTCCCCTAAAAGAGCAATTTCGGGTGCGTCTTTCTAAAGACGACGTTGCTTTGCAAACTTGACGTTACGTCTTTATAAAGACGATGTGGGTCTTGCTATAGACAACGTATCACCCGGGCTTTCTGGATGCGGTCGTTACCTGGCACTGGTTGATGGTCACGATTGTTGCCTCTCGTGCCTGGGCATGAAGCATGCTGAGGTTGCTTTCGTGGATGGTTCATGCTCCCATGGCGGGGGTATGACCATCTCGGAGTTGCGGACCGGACTCCGTTACCTGCAAGGGGGCAGAGTGCCCGTGCCACCGCCTAGATCTGGGGTTCCCTCTGGTGGCAGCCGGGGGCGTCCTTTTTCTAGTGGTGGGCGGACTGGTCTTACGGTCATGGTGAGGAATTCCCCTCCGGGGATGCCCAAGCCCGCCGGCACTTCGAAACCATCGGAGCTCTCAAAAAGAGCAGGCTGGACCCTCCCGGGGGTACCACCTGTTTCTTCCGAGGCTCCCCCCGAAGATCGGATGTCGATTGCAGCATCGGAGGGTGAGCCATAGCTTTCTGGAGAGGAAGATTCGGCTGCGCTGCTCTCCTCCGGGACCGTCGCAATGCCTGGATCGGATCCAGAGGAGTCCACTTAATCTGCAGATTTATGCTACAAGCTTTCTGTAGAATTGTACAGTAAAAAGGTTATTTCCTTTAACCAGGAAATAACGTTCTTAGAATTGACAAGACAGTTGACCCCGAGAGGTCAGCTAAATATCTACAGCGGATCTAAATATGAATAATTAATTATAACTAGTTTTGGTTAATTATTCATATTTCCCATGAGCTGCTTCGTTACATTGCTTATTAAGGCCTTTAATAAGTTTGGTGTTAAAAACTATAGAGTAGAATAGGGGCAAATGAAACAAAGACAGCAAAGCTACAAGATCATAAAGCAATTATCATCCCCACTGGAGAGATTAGGCCAGCAATTGAGCTTCACCCTTTTGTTGATGCGTTCATTGATGGAAGAGCAGGGAAAGGAACGACTCAAGAGGGTGAAAGAAATAACAAAACGATTCAGGCGCTATAAATGGCTAACGGCTGAGTCACTAAGCATGTCTTTCAGCATTTCACCAGCTTTCATGCATTCATGTTTGTATAATCTATGGCATGTAGAATAGGGAAGATGGAGGGCCTCAATCATAAAAGTCGAGTCAAACTCTAAGCCCCCTCCACTTTGGTAGCGCGAGGCACAGGCATTGAAGTTAGGAAGCCGCCCAGGTATAGACTTTTGTTACTGATTGTGCCTGTAGTGAGACTCAGGGTTAAGCCGTGCAATCTCTCGTGTCTGACAAAGGGAAGAGCCTCCGTTCTAATGACTCCTGCAGGGTAGGCCAGCTGCTTGTATACCTCATGACCTAAATGCAAATGCTCAATTAAAACACATTCGCACAATCTACCTTTTATCCTTCAGCTTAGGGTAAGACACCATAAAAGATCTTTAAAAAAAAAATTTGTAGTGTTGATCACATGTGAAATGTAAGCTATGTGAAGAACAATCAATCTTATATCTAATCTATTATTAATATCTTGTTCTGCTGCCAAGCTCTGCTTGTGTTCCTGTATCTGAGACCTTAATTTAGAAAATGAATGGTACTGTTTGGGAACACCTGTAAATGTTGTTCATCCTAGTGGACTTTTTAAAACTGGCTGAGAAGACAGCATGCTTCAGGATACTCATGATACATGTTATTGTAAGGGACAATGGGTGTATTTGAGAGAAAATGGCAGAAAATGCAATAGGATTATGTACGATTGTGCTCAGGGTAGATATTATCAGTTTGGTGTGAAAAACTGCTCACACAAACAGATATTTATTTGGAAAATTCTGTTTTTAAAAGTGCGCTCAGGAACAAATCAATAATACAGTTGAAAAATATGTTTAAAAGCAATCACATGCGAGACTCCAGTCATGTCAATAGCCTAATAAAAGCTTTAATTTTTTTTAAGTAAGTGAATAAAATTGCTCACAGAATAAATTCATCATGGCCGACCAAAAAGCATCCAAGATGGATTGCATGGCATGTTGTTTCTGAATTGTTATACAACAGATCCAAATGCATAGCCTCATCAGAGACAGAGAGGCCCAGTTAAATGGATGTTTCAGGATTGGTTTTTTTTTATTATTGTTTTTTTCCCTATTTCAGTCTTAGAATTATTACATTGAGGGTTTTAAATATTATGACTCCAGAGGGCTCACAGACCCAGTAATTTGGATCTTGATTAGTAAGTTATCACACATATGATCTACATTGATTGCTCCTGTTCTGCACATTTGCTTCAGTTGTTTCATCATGCAAACTATCCTGATTTTCACCTGCTTTCCTGTTCAGCTCATTTTTGAATGCCGTTAGTCTTCTGTGTTTGGAATAATCACCACTCAGACTCAGAGTGTTCATTAGATTTTTCTGATCCTAAATTGGATAGGCATATTCTGCAAGTACCCTGCAGTTTGCAATGTAAATGTTGTCTTATTTTTTTCTGAATCTTTTGCATATTTTAACCTGATCCAATCCAACTGCTTAAAACTAAATAAATCTTAATCAGCAGCTATGAACCTTCTTCCTGAGATTGTAGTGTATTTGCCAGTATAATTACTTGCCAGTATATTTGATATTGTAAATGCAGCATCTTTAGCTCCAATATATGTATGCAATGAGAGTTGTACTTATTTTTTGACATTTTGGGAGAAATAAAAGCTATATATAATGAGTAATGTTTTCTTAAGTAGATGATACATTTCAAAAGTGTAAAACAGCCCAGATATTGAGCAACTGGTAGACGACATTAACAACATTGAATGACAAAGTTAAAGTTTTATTTATGTGTTTTTGTCTTAAAAGGATAGTTTACCCAAAAATTGAAATTCTGTCATTAATTACTCACCCACAGTTTGGTACAAACAACAAACCTATATGAATTTCTTTCAGCTGGACACAAAAAAATATATTTTGAACCAAACAGTTGATGGTAGCCATTACGTCAATAGTATGGAACAAATATACTATGGAGTTAATTGGTGCCCTCAAAACTGTTATGATACTAAATTCGTCAAATATATTTTTAGTGAAAAAGGATACATAAAAGGTATAAATATAAACGTCATCAGGTTACGCATTAACGTCTCGTTACGTGTAACCCTCGTTCCCTGAAGGCGGGAACGGAGACGTCACGTCGGAGGAACGACGAAATTGGGATCTCGCTTAGAGGACCAATCTACTTCGAGTGTAAACTAAACAAGCCAATGACATTGGCATGCTATTATTGCATCCAGCTGCTGCTGATCGCAGCGTGAGTATAATTAGGCAGCAGGTGCAGCGCATATTCAGGTTTTCGCTGAGGAGCCAG